>JAVHYY010000127.1:0-97500 GCA_035221665.1 Okamejei kenojei
TGAGCAAGTTATTGCCTTCTGCACACACGGTGGGTGTGATGCAGGGTATATGTAATTAGGAAGGATAGCATTCGGTAATGGCACAGTGACAATGGCCTCACAATATCTGACTAACTGACACTTGAATTTTTAGTGTTTTAATATATTAGCTACAAGTCATGCAACGATAACATGGTTGGAAAGTGAGTAGATTATGCGGGACGGATTATGAATATACATTTTAAATATAGTGCTTTTACGGATAGCCTGTGTGTTGTATATTTGGAGGACTTGCTCATGCTAATTTAATTGAATTGGGGGGATGAATGACCATAACGATTGACCAAATCTGAACATAGCTGTTGAATATGTGGAAGTCAGCGAATAAATTTAGAAGAATCCACGGGTAGGCGCGCTGGGAAATTGTATCGCATGACCAACCAAGGAAGTTGTTGAATAGAATAAGATTGCCATAAAAGAACAGAGGGGTGGGGAATGTCGCATCTCGGACTGGATATGTGCGGTCTCAGGATTTCGGTTCTGTTTTCACCTTACAATGCTTATATGAGAAAGCACGTGCAATATGACAAGTTTGCAGATAATACAAAAGTTGGTGGTATTGCAAAGACTGAAACTGGATGTCAAGAATTCATCGGTTGCCGAGGTGACAGAGAATGCTTGATGGATTTAATACAAAATTAAATTCTTCTGAATTCGAAGCAGGCCTGTTGTGCGTGACGCACGCCAACTGCGAACGTCATGGCGTCAGCACAGCGACCGCTCAACGCGAGTGCCAGCGCCATAATTGTCTTCCGGGAAATTTACCTGTGGATCCGCAACCACCTTCCCCACTCTCACGGATCCTCAATCCAACCTCCTCTGAGGCCATAGAATAATGGTAACACATGAAGAGGACTTTAAGAACTTTATAAAGCTCTGTACCTATCCCAAACCAATGCGTCTCTTGAACTCTTTCTCCCCTCCATTCCCTGCACTGCCCCCGTCCCACCTTGCCCACGCCGACTTCTCCCTCCCTTCCCCGCCCCATCAAACCAACACACTTCTGCCCGCTCCTTTGTCTCCGCCCCATTCTTTTTGTCCTGCTTCACCCTGATATCACCCGACCCATGCATTCGCATCTGTCGAACCGTTCTTCTGTCGCCAGCGAGCACCGCCCAATCATTTTAGCCTGATCCATGACCTGTGAATTGCCCCAGGAGATGCGGATGGACTCCCAATGCATTTGCTTTTCATTTACATTTATTTTCGGAATTACAACGCTGTCTGATTAAATGTCCATCCCAATCTATCGCATAAATGTGGCATTTGATTAACAATTTAATTTGACGTTATATTGTCTAATCCTCTCCTTCCACCTCTGCCCTTGCAAGGTCGGTAGAACCAGGGCCACCTATTGTATCCTTCTCCAGCGAACGCCAGTCCTCATCCGGCGTCCTGGAACCCCTATCCCTCCAGCCCCATCTCCCATGTACCATGGACAAAAGCCCGCTTGGAGTACATCTTGTCGAACTTCACGTCTCAGGCGGGTTCCAGGCATGGCGATGGCGTGGTGTTTGCTCAGCATGCAGCAGGAGGGCGCGTTGCACCTTGGCCAGGTCGCACCCGGCACCACCGTCGGGGGGCTGGTAGTTGATGCCCACCTGCGGGGGTAGGAAAAGTTTACACATTGGGAATTCAATTCCTGGACCCTATCAATATGCGAGCTCGTCCCAACCCCTTCGCCCTTCGCCGTGCAGTGAAACCCCGTGTTCTGTTTGTAATTCCCCGGGCGAGGACACTGGAACGGGAGCGTTGCAATGAGAGATTATTCCAATTATTTATTCCACCCCCCAATCAGAAGCTCAATGTTCCCTGGAGTATTTTTACTGACGGCTATTAACCGGAAGAAATAGGTATTTCGGCCACCGTCTCCAAGCACATGAATAGCTTCAAATCCACCCACTCTCGTCCACAAACTTGCTCACGGATCAGGACAGGATGTCTCCTGTAAATGTTTGGAACGGGTTACATTAACATTGCGTTGAGTAGGGAGACCACAATGGTGATTGAGGGGGAGTCCTTGTTAAATTATTTTCGATGTGAAAGAAGGACATGTATTTAAAAAATTTCTAGATGTGCCGTTCAGCTGAGTATCCTACAAACATAGCCAAGCACCTCCTCCTCCGGGTACACACTGATTTGTCTCAAATCCTTCACTTACCTTGAATCCGGTCGGTCACCAGTCCACGAACTGGATGGTGCGCCTTGCTCTTGACGGTGGCGATGGCGGCGTTGACGTCCTTGGGCACCACGTCCCCGCGGTACAGCATGCAGCACGCCATGTACTTGCCCTGGGCGGGGGTCGCACTTCACCATTTGATTGGCCGGTTCGAAGCAGGCGTTGGTGATTTCGGCGACCGACAATTTGCTCGTGTAAGCCTTCATCGGCCGAGATCAGGGGTGCGTAGGTGGCGAGCGGGAAGTGGATGCGCGGGTAAGGAACCAGGTTGGTTTGGAACTCAGTCAGGTCCCACGTTGAGGGCGCCGTCGAAGCGCAGCGAGGCGGTGATGGACGACACGATCTGCGCGATCAGGCGGTTGAGGTTGGTGTAGGTGGGGCGACCGATATCCAGGTTTCGCCGACACACGTCGTAAATGGCCCTCGTTGTCCACCATGAAGGAGCAGTCGGAGTGCTCCGTGCAGTGGGTCACCAGCACCGAGTTGTAGGGCTCGACCACGGCGGTGGAGATCTGCGGAGCCGGATAGACTGAAAACTCCAGCTTGGATTTCTTACCGTAGTCGACGGAGAGTCTCTCCATGAGGGGGAGGTGAAGCCCGAGCCGGTGCCGCCACCGAAACTGTGGAAAGACGAGGAACCCCTGCAGCCCGGTGCACTGGTCGGCCTGGGGTGGAATGAAAGCGGAAATCATGAATGTAATAACGGACGGTACGCCACCGAGCTACCTCTGTGCTTCCACGCACGAGTGACCGAGCGATATTTTCCAAACATTGTCTATCCCAGCACCTAAATGCTAATCTAGTTGGCAGTATGGCTCGGAGGATTGATCTGTATTGGGTCGCTCTACATGTGAACCCTTCCCTTTCACATTTCTATGTTAAATCACTTTCGAAATTCGGAACTTTATTCGGATTTCCGACGTGTTGCAGCAAGGGATACCTGCGGTAAATTTGGGGTGACTTGTCAGTAAATTTTATAGCTCTGGAAAGGCAGTATTGAGGTTTATCTGTGCTGTTACGGTTGCTCCATTTCAGGAATGACTTCGATTTGGGGCACCGATGAATTTCACGAGAATTATGCCCGGTTTTGAGTATTTTAGCAAAAAAAAAACAATTGTTTTGTTGTCGGAGACCTGATAGATATGTATGCAAATAATGTCAATTATGCACTCATGGAGTGATACTGCATGGAGACAGGAATAGAGGATTTCTGCGGAAAGATTGGCAAAATATGGGTGGTTCATTTCGGAGACCTGATAGATATTTATTGGTAAAAAGATATATATATATATATATATATATATATATATATATATATATATATATATATATATATATATATATATATATATATATATATATATATATATACCTAGGGTGCAGGTATAGAGATCCCTTTTCCATAGGTTTGGAAATATGACATAGGCTGTGCATAGCTTTAACGTAGGGCAAGTGCACAGAAGATACAGTTGTCAGATGACGACTGGGACAGGAACACATTCTGGGAACTGCGCTGGTGATACGATAATTCTGGGAAGCTTATATAATACAATACAATACAATACAATACGGTGTATTTGTCACATTGCACATAAAGTGCAAGTGAAATGAAATTGTCAGCAGCATATAACAATAAAGAACACACAAATACACAATAAAAATGTAACATAAGCATCCACTACAGCACTCGTTACTGTGGTGGAAGGCACAAACATTTGCCAGTCCTCCTCCACTTTCCCCCGTGGTCGGGACCTCAACACCTCCGCAGCCGTCGCTGCAGGCGTCCAGATGTGCAGACAAGGGAATTCCAGGGTCGGCTCTTCCCCACCGGAGACCGCGGCTTCAGGTTGGTATCGGCCGCAGGCCGGCGGTAGAAGATTTAAAGGTCCCGCCGCAGCCAGAAGCACCGCAGACCGCAGGGCCGGCGGTTGAAGCTCCCCTCCGGGGGTGATAGTAAGTCCACGACGGACCCGCGGTAGTAGGCCGCGTGCCGGCGGTGGTGGCTACTTTTTCCCCGGGTCTCCCCACGAGGAATCCCGGGCTGCCGACGCCGCCGCTCTGCGCTGGAGCCCTGCAGACCGCGACTTCAGGCTGCCGACTGCCGCGGGCCAGCGAAACGAAGCGCTCCCCTCCGACGAGCCCAAACGAGGGCTCGCCCGCTCTCCGCCGAATGACCTCGCTGCGGCCCGTCGCTGAAGCCCCGGGCGCGTCTCGGAAAAGGCCGCGCCGATCCTTGTTGTTAGGCCACGGGGGAGGCGACATAGAAAAAGTCGCCTCTCCGTGGAGGAGGTCGGCCAAAACGGTTTCCCCCTTACACCCCCCCCCCCCCCCACACACACACACTACACCACCCCCACACAAGAAACACGAAGAAACATTTAAACAGTGCACGAAAACATACTAAAAACAAAAAAAAGTTGAAAAAAGACAGACAGCTGCTAACAGGGCTGCCGGCTTGCAGCGCCCCCACCGACCACTATTGAAGTCCACCTACCACCTTCCGGATGCGGTCCAGCACCAGGTCCACGATCTCCCTGCCGATCGAGCAGTGTCCCCGGGCGTAGTTATTGGCCGCGTCTTCCTTTCCGGTGATGAGCTGCTCGGGGTGGAAGAGCTGCCGGTAAGTACCGGTCCGTACCTCATCTACATGGGAGGGAACAGAAAATTAATCAGCGGTACACACGCTTCGAACTGGCACGACGCGGGGAGATTTGAAGGCAATCCCGGACATATGAGCCCTCGCCCGCCGTTCTAAATTACCGATCACCGTGGGCTCCAGGTCGACGAACACAGCCCTCGGGACGTGCTTGCCCGCCCCCGTCTCGCTGAAGAAAGTGTTGAAGGAGTCGTCGCCGGCTCCGATGGTCTTGTCGCTCGGCATCTGTCCATCGGGCTGGATACCGTGCTCCAGGCAATACAGCTCCCAGCAAGCGTTGCCGATCTGGCACCCGGCCTGTCCGACGTGAACTGAAATACACTCGCGCTGGATATGGGGGCAAACTCGGGATTAGTACCGGATGTGTAAAATTGCCTTGGGGTCGTGTTGAGTGGCGGAGGGAGTGGGGTGGGACTTAAAAGTCACCCGGGTAATGTCAGGCGCGTCCCGTTCATTCCCTCCGTATTCTCCTTCCCACGCTGGAAGTGCAACCCCATTACCCTCACCCTCACCCGATCCCTTCCCAAGAAACCAATCCCCGTCTGTGTGAACGTCCCGGTGTCAACAGGATTCTCTGAACACCACCCCCATTTTTCTGATTGGTGCCCGCCGCCCACAGTGGGCTCACGTCGACCAATCAGCAGCCTGCCTACATGGAACGCGGCGGTCGTCAGAGTTCTACCACGTCACCTACCATAATGTCCGGCGATCACCGCAGCCCTCGACAATGACTGGCTGACGCCGCCGGTCGCGCTATTTATACCCCGTCATTACGGGGAGGCCCGTCGTCTGATTGGTCGGCCGGGAGAATGGTTGCTAGGTGCCATGTTGTCAACGTCAGAGGCGGACTGGCGCTGATTGGCCGCTTTGTCTAAAGGGCGGGGTCAAAAGTTGGCCGCAATAGATAATGGGCATTGTCATCTCATATTTAACATGGCCCCGTCCTGTCCCCTGCAATCAAATATGCACCCACCAGATCACGCAAACCGCCCTGCAATCGTAGGAATATAAGTAGGGGCGGGAATAGACCTCGGGGATATCCGCCATTAAACAGTTGCCGCATTCCACCGGCGCCGAATGTCCTGAACTATCCCAACAACCGCTTATTACTAGTTTAAATGCTCTCAGCTCCACTGGGCTGCGTTCCTCTCCAACTGTTTGAAGACACATTTTGCTCGGCGGGGTCCAAATTAGTCGATAAACAGAACAAACGAAAGCATGAAAGCGTGTATTGTCCGATTTAGGTACAGATACTTCCCAGCTGTTATTATACTCTTGAACGGGCCCCTTACAGAATGAAGGCTGCATCCAGATTTTCAAACCGAGGATACTATGTCATACGAAAGATGTCTTCTGCAGTTGTATAGGGCTCTGGTAAGACCACATCTCCTAATTTGAGGAAGATTTTCAAACCGAGGATACTATGTCATACGAAAGATGTATTCTGCAGTTGTATAGGGCTCTGGTAAGACCACAATTCTAATTTGAGGAAGGACAACCTTGTGATTGAGGCAGTGCAGCGAAGATTTACGAGCTTGATCCTTGGCATGGCGGGACTGTCATATGAGGAAAGATTGCAAATACTATGCTTTTATTCACCAGAGTTTAGAAAAATGGGGGGGGGGGGGGGATCATATAGAAACACATAACATCATAAAAAGACTGGACCGGCAAGATGCAAGAAATATGTCTCCAATGTTGGGCGAGTACAGAACCAGGGGCCAAAGTCTTAGAATAATGGCGAGGCCATTTTAGACTGAAATGAGGAAAAACAATTTCATGCAGAGAGTGCCGAGGGGGCAAATCACTGGATGGATTTAAGAGGGAGTTAGATAGATATCCAGGTGCCAGAGGAATCAAGGCATACGGGGAGAAAGCAAGCACGGTTCTTGATTGGGGACGATCAGCCATGATCATAATGAGTGACGGTGCAAGCTCAAAGGGCCGAATGGCCTCCACCTGCACCTATTTTCTATGTTTCTATGTGGTCATGGTGGAAAGAGTGCAGTGAGGGTATACGAATCTTTTGCCAGGATTCGAGGGCCTGAACTTTCTAACACTTTGAGAACGTTTTTTCCTGGAGTACAGGCGGAGGAGGGTGAACAGAAAGAGGTGGGAAAAATCGTCAGGAATAGATTGGATAAATGCACAGAGTCCTTAGCCCAGCGGAGGGAAATCTGGAACTGGAGGACCCAGGATTAAGTTTAAGGGGGAAATATTGCATAGGTATCTGAGGGGTAACTATTTGCGCTATTTGTTGCCCTTGTACATGGATTGATTTTACTCCTGTAAAATGTTATCTGATTTAATTAGATATGACGCAAACAAAAGCCTTTCACTGCAGCTCCATACACAAGGCAGTATAAAACAGACATAACGCTGAGCAACTACTTTCTAAGCAAGACACAAGGCGGGGTGGGGGTGGCGGAGGGTTTGGGGGAAAGGTTCGCTGCAAACTATCAGAGGCGGAATGCCGATGGTGCGAGCTTACTTTAGTTCGTAACCATGATAACTAGTACCGATCCATTTCGTTCGTTTAGTCATCCAGCACGCAAAATTGCCCCAGTGCCATCCATTCTCCGCCGTCCACTTTAACACGAACCCTCATTGTTGTCTCTCCACACCCCCACTCACTCAACCTGGATTCTACCCCTCACCAACGCCCCTGGGTTGATTCGCATCGTCCGATAAACCATGCAACCCATCTTTTGGACTGCCATAGACATATTCTAATTGCGTTTTGCGCGAATTTCTTACTGATCTTTTTTTTTTCTCTCTTCCCTGTCTTGCAGAATTCACGTGCAACTGTTTTGCCTGAGTCTATTTGGTATTTATATAGGATATTGGCTTTTGGCCTTTGTAATTGCAAAATACTGTTCCCTAATGCATAGATCAATTTTGTACGATTTACCCTTGTGGAAACACGCGTTATAGCAGAGCTATAGTCGAACTTTTCTGGCATCATTCCTTATGTGCTACATGATTGCGGGCTCACTGCCATCAGTAAACTATTCGCAGTAAGTAAAGCGGGGTTCATTTCTTCGGCAGAGTGCCTTAACAGAGTAGATGTCACAATTATATAGTCGGACAGCAGAGACACAGACGCTTGGGTTCACATTGCCATGCCGCCAAGGTAAACATATTGGGGTAGTTCCATTTGCTTGTGTTAGGCCTAGATTGCTCCAATCCCTTCCTGCCAATATATGTATTGAAATATGTTTCAATAGTTGTAATTGTGTCTCCTATAGCTTCCGCTGGCAGCTTCGAACATTAAGCTCATTGGAAAAGTATCACTTTGGCTCCATCCATATCTCTCCATCTCATATGGAGGCTTTGGCGCTAGCCCTTGAATCCTCTGCACTGGGACAATGGTGCAGCACACGAGATAGAGAGATTGAGATATATGGGGAATGGGCACAAGAGAGAGAAGAGGAAAATCTCGGAAAAGGTTGATGTGTGGCGACACTGTAAAGCTTTTAATACACACATACATACAGCATTTTAATAGGTGTTGAATGTCTCCGCACATCACCATTTCCCTCAACATTTACTTATTATATATATAGATAGACATAGATATTAAGGATACAATGATCTTTCGAAATTAATGTAAGTTATTAAATATCGATGCATGTTTGCTTTTCCATTCTTTGATTGAGAATCGTTGAGAGGAGTGTCCGATCCCACAGGAAATTTCCCGGAAGATAAGGAGGAAGTCTTTTAGGATCGAGATGAGAAAATCATTTTTCACACAGAATCTGTGGAATTCTCTCCCACATAAGGTAGTTGAGGCCAGTTCGTTGGCTATATTTAAGAGGGAGTTCGATGTGGCCCTTGTGGCTAATGGGATCAGGGGGTATGGAGAGAAGGCAGGTACAGGATACTGAGTTGGATGATCAGCCATGATCATATTGAATGGAAGTGCAGGCTCGAAGGGCCGAATGGCCTATTCCTGCACCTATGTTCTATGTTTCTATGTTTCTAAGACAATGTTGCGCTGTCACTCACAGCGGGTCGCTGTGCTTACGCCATGAAGTAGCAGTCGGCGTGCGTCACGTACAACGCCCTGTTTCCGAATGCAGAGGAATTTAATATTTGTATTAAGTTCCATCAACCATTCCTCAGCCCACCTGGGCAACCTATGCAATTAATGACATCCCGTTTGAATACGTGCAATACCACCCACATTTGTATTATCTGCAAACTTGCTCATTTTGCCATGTGCATCGTAGGCCTTCTAGATCATGACTGACCGTGGGTGATGCATCCGAGTTGTTGGCTGCTTGCTCCAAACCTTGGCTAGAGCAGTGCCGACAGCGGCTGAAGAGACCAATGCGTGAGTAACAGTATCTGTGTCAAAGGTCGCATTTGTTTGTGGTCTCTGGTTTGTTTAAGTTGCTGCGCTCCTTTCTGCCTGCCCGCTTCTCTGCCGCTGCGTTCAACAGTTTCTCATCCGCATTTTTGATACAGATGACAAATAGGAATTAGCCCAGCGCCGAATCGTGAGGCACAACGCTATTTACTGGCCTCCAGTCCGAGAAGCAACTTCCCACCAACACCGTCTGCTTCCTTGCATGGTGCAAATTTTATATCTATTCAAGCATGACTCCTTAGATCCCATGCGATACAACCTTCCAGAGCAGCCTACCACGTGAAAACTTGTTAAATTCTCCGCTGAGGTCCAATGTTCAATATCGACAGCTCTGTTTTTGTCAACCGTTTTGCTCACTTCTTCCAAAAATCAATCAGACTCCTGAGACAAGATCTTCCACGTACAAAGCCATGCTAGCTATCCGTCAATTAGCACTGGTCTAAATAAATATGTGTATTTCATACCCGTCAGAATACTCAGGTAACTTTCAAACTATGTTTTATGTTGCCTGTTTTGTAGCAGGTACCCAGTATTATATGTATAATTCATGTGTTTTTGAGGATGCTTGGTGTGGAACGGGTCTCTGTGCCTCTGACGTAGCTGCATGCAAGATTTTCATTGAACCTGCATCTCACCCTACTTTTGCAGAAGGTAATAACCTCGACCCTCCTTGGATCCCCAAATGCCGTTTAACTGCCCTTAACTGCAGACTGAACACACTTTGAAAATCACCTGCAAAAGTAATTTATTTTCACGATTATAATGAGTTGAATTGTTAACATTTAAACTCCTAAATCTACTCCAAAGTAAATATGATATTACATTTTCTATAATCTCCTCTATTCTTCTTCCTCTGCAGCCTTCTGGAGATCGGAGGAGTCCAGTGCCACCTCTTCGTAGTCCTTCTCCAGAGATGCCATGTCCTCCCGCGCGTCCTGGAACTCCCCTTCCTCCAGCCCCTCTCCCACGTACCAGTGGACAAAGGCCCGCTTGGCGTACATCTTGTCGAACTTCAGGTCCAGGCGGGTCCAAGCCATGGCGATGGCGGTGGTGTTGCTCAGCATGCAGAGGGCGCGTTGTACCTTGGCCAGGTCGCCGCCAGGCACCACGGTCGGGGGCTGGTAGTTGATGCCCACCTGCGGGGGTTGGAAAGTGCAAACATTGGATTTAAATTCCTGGCCTCGCTCATTTACCTCAACGGGAACCATGTGTGTACGTCCTAGCCCGTTCACGCTGGAATCCCGGTTGTCAGGCTCAATTACAAAGCGTGGCTTTCGCGGTTGGAGGCGCTGTTAGGATGAAGGGGGACAACGAGGCGGTGGTCCCACTGTCTACTGAAGTGACGTTAACTGTACGATTCGAACTGAAATATCAACCGGCAGAATGAGTTACGTCCACATATTGGTCACTAACGTCTCCAAGCACAATATTCCACCGATTCCATCCACCCCTCCCCCCCCCCCCCCCCCTCCCCTTCTCCCATAGCGTCTCCTTCAGGGCTGGACATCCCTGTGGTATTTAGGTCTTACTGAATGATTGAGGTGGGCGAATTGCCACGGAATATTCCGTTGGTTATAGTGCTGGGATCAAGACGCGTTATGCCCCTGTCCCACTTAGGAAACCTGAACGGAAACTTCTGGAGACTTTGCGCCCCTCCCAAGGTTTCCGTGCGGTACCCGGAGGTTCTCGTTCCCGAAGGTTTTTGTCAGTCTCGCTAATGGTCGAAAGTGGTTTCCTTTTTAAAAATCGGTATTTTTTTATTCGAAGCCGGTTACGATGCTAGTTGACGGTGGTTGCCGGAGGACAAAACCTCCGCGAACCTCCGGGAACCGCACGGAAACCTTGGGCGTGGCGCAAA
Organism: Okamejei kenojei; assembly: GCA_035221665.1. Taxonomy (NCBI): domain Eukaryota; kingdom Metazoa; phylum Chordata; class Chondrichthyes; order Rajiformes; family Rajidae; genus Okamejei; species Okamejei kenojei. The sequence continues at coordinate 11,105 of JAVHYY010000127.1, forward strand.
CTCTCCAGAGGTTTCCGTTCAGGTTTCCTAAGTGGGTCAGGTGCATTAGGATGTTGCGTAGGGAACACACAGCAAATGAGGTAAGGAGAATATCTGTCCAATTGTTGAGAATGGTGAGCGGGACGTCTCTTGAACACGTATAGATGTACATCTGGGGTGTCATTTTATCGTTGTCAATGTCCCATCTACCTCAGAGAGCATTTAACTCAAACCCTTCACTTACCTTGAACCCGGTCGGGCACCAGTCCACGAACTGGATGGAGCGCTTGCTCTTGATGGTGGCGATGGCGGCGTTGACGTCCTTGGGCACCACGTCCCCGCGGTACAGCATGCAGCACGCCATGTACTTGCCCTGGCGGGGGTCGCACTTCACCATCTGGTTGGCCGGTTCGAAGCAGGAGTTGGTGATTTCGGCGACCGTCATTTGCTCGTGATAAGCTTTCTCAGCCGAGGACAGGGGCGCGTAGGTGGCGAAGTGGGAAGTGGATGCGAGGGTAGGGGACAAGGTTAGTTTGGAACTCAGTCAGGTCCACGTTGAGGGCCCCGTCGAAGCGCAGCGAGGCGGTGATGGACGACACGATCTGCGCCAACAGGCGGTTGAGGTTGGTGTAGGTAGGGCGCTCGATGTCAAGGTTTCGCCGACACACGTCGTAAATGGCCTCGTTGTCCACCATGAAGGCGCAGTCGGAGTGCTCCAGGGTGCAGTGAGTGACCAGCACCGAGTTGTAGGGCTCCACCACGGCGGTGGAGATCTGCGGCGCCGGGTAGACGGAAAACTCCAGCTTGGATTTCTTGCCGTAGTCGACGGAGAGTCTCTCCATGAGAAGGGAGGTGAATCCCGAGCCGGTGCCGCCCCCGAAACTGTGGAAAATGAGGAACCCCTGCAGTCCGGTGCACTGGTCGGCCTGGTGGAATGAAAGTTTAAACCGTGAATAGAAAATCTGATATGACGTTCGTGATCTACCTATCTACCACTAAGTTTGGGCATAGGTGGATGGCTCTGGGAGGAACGAATGAAATTGTTATTTTCCTTCCAGTCGACACTTACATAGAGAACAAAATGGCAGTCGTGGCTCGTCCCATTTGCCTGCATTGGGCCCAACCCAACTGTCGAAATGGATTTCGAAATATTTAGGTGTAATGGGCCTCCCACGAGTGACAGCGAAGGCCCTACGTTTGCTCTGACGTGTAAATAAAGTTCGTGTTAGGCCTCATTTGGAAGGTACAATTCATTTCGGGGTGACTGCCGTGGTGGATTAGACGAAGTTGAAGAAGTGGATTATTAGAAATAATGCCTCATCCATTAGAGGGTATTAGCTCTCACGCATAGCACGCCAGACTTCAGGAAAGCAGGAGCCAGCATGAAGGAGCACCAGCGGTAGATAACAGATGAACGACTTCCAATGTTCGGTCAGACACCATTTCCGAACCAATTAAAGTCGAGGTGAAGTTGTCTTCACTATGTGACGCCTCTTGAGGCTGGCATTGCAACAAGTGCAGCACGAGTCTCCATATGGAGTGATAGAATATCCACTCTACCTCCCTCAACTACCATGGGACTAACGGCAAGTGAGCAACACCCTCCTGGTGCTGACACAAGTTGTGCCAGATGGAAATGGCTCAATCGATCAGGCACTGATGTTGGCAGAGACACTATGTCTCTGAACAAGTGGGGAAATACTGTAACACTAATTGTGTCATCTACGGAGGTGGTATTGAGCCACAAACAATGGGACACCTGCTGAAATGCCCTCAACTGGAAAACCAATGCACATCTGCCGATCTCACTGCCTTCAATGAAGATTCCTAGAAGTGTGTTCATCTCTGGCTGAATAATATCTAATCTTGTGATGTGGAATGGATAAAAAGAAGCTCTCGGGAGAGTTCTGACAAATTTGGACTGTGTTTCTTGAAACATGGAAAGTTGAGGGGATAAGTGATAGAAGTGAATAAGATTATGAAAGGCAGCGGTAGGAAACCTTTTTCAGAACCCATTTTCCATGGATGAAATGGGAAATTGGAAGGGGCAGTGTTTCAAAGTATGGTCGGTGCACAATAGAAATACTCAGCGTGCTGCGGGATAGGAAGCTCCGTGCTGTGCGCTGACAATGAAGGAAGTTTGTGAAATTCTATTGTCAATCAACTTACCACCTTCCGGATGCGATCCAGGACTAGGTCCACGATCTCCTTGCCGATGGAACAGTGGCCCCGGGCGTAGTTATTGGCCGCGTCCTCCTTGCCGGTGATGAGCTGCTCCGGGTGGAAGAGCTGCCGGTAGGTGCCGGTCCGCACCTCATCTGTAGGGGGACGGGAGGAGAAAATAGAGCATTAACCTGCGCCACACACAAAACCCCTACAAAAATTCAGGGTAGGATTTGCGACAATGCAGAACATGTAAATATTCTTCCTCCTGCCACCTTACCAATCACTGTGGGCTCCAGATCGACGAACACGGCCCGCGGGACGTGCTTGCCCGCCCCCGTCTCGCTGAAGAAGTTATTGAAGGAATCGTCGCCGCCTCCGATGGCCTTATCGCTAGGCATCTGTCCATCCGGTTGGATCCCGTGCTCCAGACAATACAGCTCCCAGCAAGCGTTGCCGATCTGGCACCCGGCCTGGCCGACGTGAATTGAAATACATTCCCGCTGGAGGCGAAGAGAAATACAAGACGAAAATATTTACAATTACAGCTTATTTAGACGAGAGGGATTGGGGCTGTACCAGATGCCGGAACGCATATCCCTTCCAAATAGCAATAGCCATTTTCGGATATCTAATTCAATTGACACCCCGTCCGCCAATAATAGCGAACATGAAACTAAACTAAAACACTCGATTATCATTTGTGGAATACGATTGGACAAATTAAAGCTGGGGGTGAGGAACCAACGTGTCCATGTTATACTTAGATGCCATCTCGGTTAACGACACATCCGTTCAATGTGTGAATGGAACCTCCGGTCAACAGATAGACCAGGACATGAAAGGTGAATGGTGGGCGCTCCTCTGTGCAGCGAGCGCCTCCCGCCAATCTGATGCCCGGCTCGGTGGAACGCGGCGGCGCTGGAGGTTCTGACACGTCGGCTCACCATCCTCTCTCTCTCTCTCTCTCTCTCTCTGTTGTCGCGGCGGTAGATGGCGGATGTCGCCGCTCGTCCAATTTATAACGCGGCCCCGCTTGAGCAAGAACGGCCTCTGATTGGCCCATCGGGACAATTGACCCGCGGTTACCCTGGGACATTGTAGTAAACAAAAGCCGGCGGATTGTTCATGGTGATGATGTTCGTCACAATTGAGCTGAGTATTGGCACATGGCAACGAGCAGATGAGGTTTGTCTACCTCACATCAGCCAACATCTGCCAGCCTACAGCCCCTCCGCCAATGCTCCCAACTGCATCTCAGCAGGCGTTGTGGTCACGTGGCACAGAAGCGGGCATTTTGGCCCACCCCTCTTATCCCGACTATCGCACCCACACTAATCCCTTTTGCTCGCCACTGTTTCGTAGTTTCAATCCTACTCTGCGGATAATAATCCTTGCATCTTTTTAGAATCTCTACCTTCCACCCATACCTTATGGTCTTACACACCAATTGGCCATTAGCAAAACAACACACCGATGCCTCTACTTTCTCAGAAGAATGGTTAAATTGGGCATGTCTCCAATTAATCTTCCCATGTTCGGGATGCATCACAACTTGGTTTGGCAAACGCTCTGCCAAAAACCGCAAAATATGGCAGAGGATCGTCATCACACTGACCAATCCCCCACCCTCACCCTTGAGCTCCATCTGCACTTCACGCCCCTCTCGGGAAAGCAGCTAACACAAACAAAAGCCACATACACACACACACACGCGCGGGCATTCCGTCTTCAGTCATTCCGGTTTTGCCCTTTCTACAACATTCCTTCCAGGCAAAATCCCGGCAAATCGTCTCTGCCTCCTCTCCAGTGCAGGCAGGTGCTCCTTACAGTGTCGAGTCCTGAACCTTAAACCCGCTGGAGAACCCAGAGATGAAGCATCAGGACACGCTGCCCCGGCAATCATGCCCACGTGTGGCTTGCCAAGTGCGTGGAAGAAGCAGGGACTTCAATTTTAAACATAAATTAATCACCGCTCATCATCTAATACACCACAATAAGGCAACTCCTTAAAGGCCCGCACTCTAAATGGGAAAAGCGTCCCAGACTATCTCACATACCCTTTTAACTGAGGTGCGCAGAGCCGGATCACAGACGTGGCAGTAAGTTGGATTAGCAAATGGCACGACTGCTTAATGCGCATCTTGGCCACAATGTGTTCTATCACTCTCTAACTGATGATTTACTAATCAGACGATTCGTCCGTTATTGGCATGTTTCTTCCATTCTGTGGCAAATGCACCAGCCTGGTTGCATTGGTTGAAGAATACAGGTGTCATCCCGATGCCACGGAAAACCAGGATTTCATGCCTTAATGATTGCCCGTCCCGCGACCTTGATATTTTCCACCACGACGCAGTTGAAGGGGTTGGCATTAACTCCAGCCGACTAGCTACAGCCACAGTGGCCAATGGTAGACATGCTGCCTTACAGCGTCAGTGACCCATGTTCGATCCTGACGACCGTTACAATCTGCACAGAGTATGCTCCTTCCCCCTGTGACCGCATCAATATCGTCAGGCTGCTGTGGTTTCCCCCCACTCTATGCGAAACGTATAGGTTTCTATGTTAAAAGGATTCGGTAGTTGTATAATTGACCCGAGTGCGTGCAGGATAATGTGAAGACTGACTGCTGGTCGACGCTGACTAGATGTGCACAATGGCCTATTTCGGCGTTGTATCTGTAGAGTCTATGGTAAAGGTAACATCCGCCTTGATCCACTGCAATATGCGTACAGTCACAACAGGTCGATGACTGATGCCATCCCCCTGGCCCCGCACTTACCCCTGGAACACCTGGATAAGAAACTCATCTATGCCAGTCACTTATTCATGGATTAAAGCTCTGCATTGAGTACCATTATCCCAACCAAAGTTATCTCCAACCTCGTGGAAGCTGAAGTCAGCAATGCCCGCTGCAACTGGATAATCGACTTTCTGACCAACAGACCACATCAGTGAAGATAGGGGAAAATTCGTCCTTCACCGGAATAACCTGACGAACCAGAGTGCAGAAGCGGAGATACTCAGGGGAAGCGGAGACAGGTTGGACAGTAAAACTCCTTCAACGGCGTTGTGTGTATTCCCCTCCCCACCGGTGTTTCATTCCTACTAACCCATCTGAATCCTTGGTCCGTACCCGCTTAGACGTGATAAGTGACGTTTAGAGTTGGTTAGGGTGATATTGCGAGACACACATCCCCCACCACCCCCCCCCCCTCCCCACCCTCCACCCCTATCCCCCCATCCCCTCACACCACACACACACACACACACATGCTTCATTCGTACTAACCCATGTAAATCTCTGGCCTAAGCCCAATCAGGCAAGATGAAGGACATTCAGTGTTGGTTGGGAACACAACGAATCCCCGCGTAAGCAGCTGAAGGAGCGCACCATCTTCCAAGCGATTACCAAGCCCACCCACAGTGGTCAAATCCTCACGTACGTTTCAATTGATTCTCTCGCTCCCGATCAGAATCGCGACAGAACCAATTTCCCCGCACAATCCAATGAGTCTCCCCTGATGCACCGATCAAGTTGTATCAATTCGCTTTATGGAAACTGACAAAGGAGTTTACTTCGCGAGAAAATACGTTTGCCCAACCCCCACATAATTCAAAACAAAAGATATGCTAAAACATGCATTCAACAACAACACTAAAAAACAACAAAACAAGAAAAAGACCGAGACAGACTTTTGGCGAGGCTGCCTTCGTACGGCGCCACCCCATGGTACCATATGGTATATATATGTATACATACTTATCCTTTTATTTATTTCGTGTATTATAGATTGACATTTCCACGGAATACTGTTTTGGATGTAATTCCCACTTGCAAATAAACGTACCTTTGTAAAATTAAAGGGGCGATATCTAATACAATACGTGCAGGCAGATATGTAGTTTAACATACCATCAATGTCTTCCAAATGGTCTTGTGAGACAATATAAATCTTGCACCACAGAAAGACACAGCAGAGTAAACACGGTCCAATTACACTCCATAACAGAGAAACGAATGTCCTGTTAGCCTTTCGTCTTTATTTTATTGTATTACGATTGTCCTTCGTCCTTTGTCAACAGGGAACATAATCTGACTGTAGAAGACGGCAGTTAGTGCCATTTCCACATGCTCAGTAATAATCTTCATTAAAGCACAGAATCATAATAACACATGAAGAGGACTTTAAGAATTTTGGAAGCAATGTACCTAACCCTATCCCTTGCTGTCTTCTTCAAGCTTTCCAATTCATCTTTGAACACTTCCATCAACCCTCCACCCCGGGAATTCCCACCCCTATCATCTCCCTTCCCCATCCCTTTTCCCCTCTATTACCTTTCCCTCCTTCCCCCCGACATTTGCCCCACCCCCCTCACGCTCCACACTCTGCCTCCCTCCTTCGGTCTCCCACCTCCACCTCCCCTATTCTTTAAGACCGTTTCGCACTGATATGACCGCCCCATGCTAGTAATTTCTGTCGCAATCGTCCTTCTGCCGCCAGCGAGCACCACTCAATCCCTTAGGGTGAAAATGGCCACTTGAACTTCCAAATTCTATCGGATGAACTTCCAAATTGATTAATTTTACAAATAAATTTATTTTCGGAATTACGATGTCGTCTTATTAAACTTATTTTCCAAATCTAACGTTGCTCTAACGGATAAATGTGGCATTTGATTAAACATATTAATTTGTATTAATGTCCTCTACTCCTCTCCTTCCTCCTCTGCCCTTGCAAGGTCGGTAGAATCCAGGGCCACCTCTTGGTAGTCCTTCTCAAGCGACGCCATGTCCTCCCGCGCGTCCTGGAACTCCCCTTCCTCCAGCCCCTCTCCCACGTACCAGTGGACAAAGGCCCGCTTGGCGTACATCTTGTCGAACTTCAGGTCCAGGCGGGTCCAGGCCATGGCGATGGCGGTGGTGTTGCTCAGCATGCAGAGGGCGCGTTGCACCTTGGCCAGGTCGCCCCCCGGCACAACCGTCGGGGGTTGGTAGTTGATGCCCACCTGCGGGGAAAGTGAAAGTGCACACATTGGATTTCAATTCATGGACCCCTGTGAACATTCGAGCTCGTCCCAACTCCTTCACCGTGTAAACCCTGAGTTCTGTGTGAATTGCAGAGCCTCTGTTCCCCGGGCGAGGGCGCTGGTAAGGGGAACGTGGCAATTAAGAGACGATTCCAATTCTTTACTTCTTCGCCTATTAGCAGCTCAAAATTCCCTGTAGTGTTTTTACTCCTAGAGAGAGTTACTTCGGCTCACCGACTCCAAACACATTAATTCATACAAAATCAACCACTCTCCTTCATCCCTTGCACCCGCTTCAGGAGAGGTCTCCTGCAAATGTTATGACCGGGTTAAAACTTTCCCATGGGACGACGTCATTACGTTGGGGTGTTGCGTAAGGAGGGCACTGTGGGGAGAATGGGAGAGGTCCTTGTACAATTATTGTCGATGAATACAGGGACATCTATTAACATTTCCAGCTGTGCCGTTCACATGAGGTATCGGACAAATATAGCCAATGCCCCTCCGCCACCGTGTGCACACGATTTTGCGCCAACCCTTAACTTACCTTGAACCCGGTCGGGCACCAGTCCACGAACTGGATGCTGCGCTTGCTCTTGATGGTGGCGATGGCGGCGTTGACGTCCTTGGGCACCACGTCCCCGCGGTACAGCATGCAGCACGCCATGTACTTGCCCTGGCGGGGGTCGCACTTCACCATCTGGTTGGCCGGCTCGAAGCAGGCGTTGGTGATTTCGGCGACCGTCAGTTGCTCGTGGTAAGCTTTCTCGGCCGAGATCAGGGGCGCGTAGGTGGCGAGCGGGAAATGGATGCGCGGGTAGGGGACCAGGTTGGTTTGGAACTCAGTCAGGTCCACGTTGAGGGCCCCGTCGAAGCGCAGCGAGGCGGTGATGGACGACACGATCTGCGCGATCAGGCGGTTAAGGTTGGTGTAGGTGGGGCGCTCTATGTCCAGGTTCCGCCGACACACGTCGTAAATGGCCTCGTTGTCCACCATGAAGGCGCAGTCGGAGTGCTCCAGGGTGCAGTGGGTGACCAGCACCGAGTTGTAGGGCTCGACCACGGCGGTGGAGATCTGCGGCGCCGGGTAGACGGAAAACTCCAGCTTGGATTTCTTACCGTAGTCGACGGAAAGTCTCTCCATGAGGAGGGAGGTGAAGCCCGAGCCGGTGCCGCCACCGAAACTGTGGAAGATGAGGAACCCCTGTAGCCCGGTGCACTGGTCGGCCTGGTGTAGAAGGAGAACGGAATTCATGAATAGAATACCGGATGTGAAATTACTGATGTACGCTACCAAACTAGAATAGAATGCCTTTTTAATGTCACTATACACATATACAATGAGATTAAAAGCTGCTCCTGCTCAGCGTAATTCTGCGGCGCTATATACATATCTATAAAAGACAATGGTTCAATAGAATTACAGTTACAGTACAAATTACTGTAGGTGGATAGATGAAGGTCCGGGGGTTAGGCTGTGAAGTCAGTGCATTTGTGAGTTCAGGGAGATAATGGATTTTGGAAAGAAACTGTTCTTGAGTCTATTTGTCCTTGTGCTGATGCACCTGTAGCGCCTCCCTGAGGGCAGCAGGTTGAACAGGCCAAATGCAGGATGGGAGCTGTCCTTTATAATGTTCTTTGCCCTGCTGAGGCAGCGGGAGGTGTAAATGTCCATCAGAGAGGGGGAGAGGGCAGCCGATGATCTTCTGTGCTGCCCTAACTACCCTCTGAAGCCTCTCCCTGTCTGCCATGGTGCAGCTGCCGTACCATGGTGTAATGCGGTATGTCAACAGGCTCTCAATGGACGAGCGGTAGAAGGTCAGCAGCAGGTTGGTGTCCAGGTTGTGCTTCCTGAGGACCCTCAGGAAGTGCAGCCGCTGCTGAGCCTTCTTGTGAGCGCACGATGATAGGACTGGAATGAACGAGCGACATTGTATATTCATAGACTAACCCAACATCTAAATGTTGATCTGGTTGGCACTGGGCTCAGGAGAGTTTTCTGTATTGGGTCGCTATCCGTGAGTATTTTCCCCATCCACAATTATGGCCAAGTCACTTTCAGATTTCGGTAGATTATTCGGCCTCCGCCGTGTTACAGCAAGGGACACCTGCTTTAAATTTGCGTTGACTGGACAAAAAAGTTAAGCTCTGTTAGGATTAGTGTTAGGCTTAGGGTTAGGGTCTGAGTGAGGGGTAGGGTTAGGGTTAGCGTTAGGGTTAGGGTTTACGTTAGAGTTACGATTAGGGCTGGGAGTATTCTGTGATCTTCCGCTTGCTCAATTTCAGGACGGACATGCAGGATTAGATGAGGGCGCAGGTGAGTTACACAAGAATTATGCCCGGATTTGAGAACTTTAGCTATGCAGACAGGTTGGTCAAATCTGGGTTTGTTCCCAGAGACCTGATAGATATTTTTATAAATAATGTAATTGACGGAGTCATGGAGTAATACTTTATGGAAACAGGAATGCAGGATTTATGCCGTGAGGTTGGCCAAATCTGGAGAGTTTATTTCGGAGACCTGATATATATTTATGCAAATACGATATATGTACTTAGGGTATTTATTGCGAACCTTTTCCCGAGGTCTGGACATGTCACAGTAGACTGGGCATAGGTTTAAAGTATGGTAAGTGCACAGTAGACGCAGTTCCCAGATGACGCTTGGGACAGGATCACACTCTCGTAAGTGCGGTGTTAGTACAATAATTCTGGCATAGCTCTATTGGAAGTCCACATACCACCTTCCGGATACGATCCAGCACCAGGTCCACGATCTCCTTGCCGACCGAGCAGTGACCCCGGGCGTAGTTATTTGCCGCGTCTTCCTTCCCGGTGATGAGCTGCTCGGGGTGGAAGAGCTGCCGGTAGGTGCCGGTCCGCACCTCATCTACAGCGTCGGGAGCAAGAAACAGAAAATTAATCAGTGCCACAAACGCCACTTCCATGAACGACGCGGGGAGGTTTTGCGACAATCCCGGATATATGAGCCCTCGCCCGCCATTCCAAATTACCGATCACCGTGGGCTCCAAGTCGACGAAGACGGCCCTCGGGACGTGCTTGCCGGCCCCCGTCTCGCTGAAGAAGGTGTTGAAGGAGTCGTCGCCGGCTCCGATTGGTCTTGTCGCTCGGCATCTGGCCATCCGGCTGGATCCCGTGCTCCAGGCAATACAACTCCCAGCAAGCGTTGCCGATCTGGCACCCGGCCTGGCCGACGTGAACTGAAATACACTCGCGCTGGAGATGGGGGGGGGGGGGGGGACACCTGATTAGTACATGAAGTAGATAACTTGCCTTAGTGTTGGTATGAGAGACAGAGGGAGTACGGCGGGGCTTAAATTAACCGTGTTACTGTCAGGCGCGTCCCATCCTTACTCTGCTTCCAAACCTGGTAATGCAGCCGCCCCGCCTCCTCACCCGAACCCGTCCCAACATATCTGTGCGCACGTCCGGGTGTTAACCGGGCATCCCAGCTACAACTGAGCACCGCTCCCTTTACTCTGATTGAATCCCGCCGCCCACAGATGGCTCCCGTTCACCAATCAGCCGCCTGTCTCCATGGAACACTGCGGTCCTCAGAGTTCCACTTCGTCACCCACCATAATGTCCGGCGATCACCGCGGCCCTCGACGATAACTGGCTGATGCCGCCGGTCGCGCTATTTATACCCCGTCATTACGGGGTGGCCCATCGTCTGATTGGTCGGCCGGGAGAATGGTTGCCAGGTGCCATGTAAACAAAGTCACAGACGTACGGGCGCTGATTGGCCGCTTTGTCCACTGTTGTCCGCAATTAATAATGGGCATTGTCCTCTCATCTGAAACACCGTCCCGTCACTGTGTCAGATCCCCAAGCACAGGGACTCCCTACATGCCCTCTGCAAGCAAATATGTATCCATCAGATCACGCAAACTGCCCTGCAATCGTAGGAATGTAAGTAGATGCGGGAATAGACGGTTCAGCCCCTCGTAGGAATGTCCGCCATTAAACAATTACCGTCTCATCTCATAATGATATTCATCATCATGATCGTAATTTATTAACCACGTATATTTGGCAACATATGAGGAAGTTGGTTTGCCCTACAGTCTAATAAAACCAAACGACACACAACTACATTAAAAAAGGAAATACACATCCAACACAGCGGCTCGAAAAGACGACCGCTGGCAAAGGGATCACCAGCTCCAAGATATTAAAGTCCGTAGGCAGCCTCTTATTGGTATAAGTAGGGGCGGGCAGAGACATTTTGGCTCCTCGGGAATGTCCTCCATTACCAATTGCCGTATTTCATCCCGCGGTCAATATCCGGTAGTATCTCAAGACCCCCTGAATTCTAGTTTGAATGCACTCAGCTCCACTGGGCAGGGTTCACCACCAACTTGTTGGAAACATGTTTGCTCGGCGGCGGACACGTTAGCTGATAAACTATCACCAGGGGTGCCGCACGGTTGGCAGCCTCGCCAACAGTCTGTCTGATTTTTTCGTTTTCTTCTGTTCTGTTTAGTGTTTTTTTTAAAGTTTCTGTTAATTTTATCTGGTTTGTTTTTTGTGAGGGAAGGGAGATGGGGGCGGGGAAAAACGTGTTTTCAATCAATTACACTGCCGGAGATGCGATTGTTTTCCGAGTCGTATCTCCAGTCACTCTGCAGCATAATATCATGGAGCTGGAGCCCTCGCTCGGGATTGAGTTTGAGCCCCACCGCGGGGCGTGGACTTACCATCGGAGCCGATCTGTTGCCTGAGACCGCTGTAACCGCGGGTTCTGCGGACATTACTATCTAGAGCTCGCAGTCTCGTGCAGAGATCGTAGATGTCGGGAGCTCAAACGACGCAGAAGATTCGACAAGGTGTGGCCGGGGGTCTGATCGCTCTGCGCGGGAAGCTGAGATTCCCTCCGATGCAGGAGCTGATGGCCCCGACGCGGAAGTCCCGAACGCCGCCGACTGCGGGAGTAAGATCGCCCCAACAACGGAAGTCTCGAGGCCCCCGATCGCGGAGATAAAGAAGGGAAGAGATTGAACTTTTGTTCTCCTTTCATCACAGTGACAATTGTGGAGGAGTCACTGTTGTGGGTGTTTAAGTTAAAAGGTATTTTTTTGTGTTCCGTTGCTTTTTATTTGCATGACTGACTATGCTATTTGCATGACTGACTAACTGCAAAATTAGAGCACAAGGCATTGGGGATAGGTTGGTGACATGGATATAAAATTGGTTTGCAGACAGGAAAGAAAGAATAGGGTTTAAACGGTATCTTTCAGACTGGCAGGCAGTGACTAGTGGGGTACCGCAAGGCATGGTGCTGAGACAGCAGCTATTTACAATATACATCAATGATTTGGATGAAGGGATTCAAAGTAACAAAGCTGGTTGGCAGTCTGGACTGTGAAGAGGATGCTGTGAGGTTGCAGGGTGACTTGGACAGGTTGAGTGTGTGGGCAGATGCATGGCAGATGCAGTTTAATGTGCATAAATGTGAGGTCATTCATTTCAGTGGCAAAAACAGAAAAGCAGATTACGAATTCAAATGAGTCAAATTGGGAAAAGGGGAGTACAACGGGATCTGGTGGGTCCTTGTTCATTAGTCACTGAAAGTAAGCAGGCAGTAAAGAAAGGAAATGACATGTTGGCCATCATAGCACGGGGAGTTGAGTATACAAGCAACGAGGTCCTTCTGCATCTGTACAGGGCCCTAGGGAGACCACACCTGGAGTATTGTGCGCAGTTATGGTCTCCCAAATAGTGAAATTGCATTCTTGCTATTGAGGGAGTGCAGCGTAGGTTCACCAGGTTTATTTCCGGGATGGTGGAATTGTCATATGTTGATAGAATGGAGCGGCTAGGCTTGTATACATTGGAATTTAGAATGGTCTGAAGAAGGGTTTCTGCCCGAAACTTTGCCTATCTCCTTTGCTCCTTAGATGCTGCTGCACCCGCTGAGTTTCTCCAGCCTTTCGTGTACCCTGGAATGATTGGAGGGGATCTTATTGAAACATATAACATTATTAATGGGTTGGACACGCTAGAGGCAGGAAACATGTTTCCGATGTTGGGGATTCCAGAACCAGGCGCCACAGTTTATAAATAAGGGGTCGGCCATTTAGAACGGAGATGATGAACACTTTTCCACACAGAGTTGTGAATCTGTTGAATGATCTGATTCAGAAGGCGGTGGAGGCCGCTTCTCATGATTCTTTCGAGAGAGAGGTCGGTCGGGCTCATAAAGATAGCGGTGTCAGTGGATTTGTGGGGAAGGCCGGAACAATACAATAAAATACAATACGGTTGTATTCGTCACATTCCGCATGAAGTGGAAGTGAAATGTATTTGCCAACAGCGGTACAATGATAAAGAACACACAATGCACAATAAAAGTTTAACACAAACATCCACCACAGCTTCATCACTGAAGTGGAAGGCACAAACATTGGCCAATCCTCCTCCACTTTCCCCCGTGGTCGGGACCTCAACCCTCCGCAGCCGTCGCTGCGGGCGTCCAGATGTGCAGACAAGGTAAGAAGTCCAGGTAAGTCCTGAATCGGAGCCTTCCCACCGGAGACCGCGGCTTAAGGCTGGTGTAGGCCGCAGGCCTGCGGTCGGACATTTAAAGTTCGCGCCGCAGCCAGAAGCACCGCAGACTGCATGGCCGGCGGTCTGGAGCTCCCCTCTGGGGATCACTGGCGAGGGACCGCCCTCCTGATGGTAAGTATGTCCCTGCCGCGCCCGCGGTACAAGTAGTTCTAGGACCGGCAGTTGGGGCTCTTCTTCCCCCGGGTCCCCACGAGGGGTCCCAGATTGTGGACGCCGCGCCGGCCGGAGCTCTGCAGACCGCGGCTTCAGGGTGCCGGCTGCCGCGGGCCAGCGAACGGAGAGCTCCCCACCGGCGAGCCCCAAAGAGGGATCGCCCTCTCCACGACGAGAGTCCGCGCTGCGCCCGCCGCGCTATCCCCGGGCACGTCTCCGGCAAAGGCCGCGCCGATCTTCGCTGTTAGGCCACGGGGGAGGCGACCTGGAAAAAGTCGCCTCTCTGTGGAGGAGGCGACGGAAGCGGTTCCCGACGTACCTCCCCACCCCCCCCCCCCCCCCCACCAACACAAGACACACAAGGAAACATTTAAAACAGACATTATAACATACTAAAAAACCTAAAATATTTTTAAAAAGCACACGCTGCTGACAGGGCTGCCGGCTACCACCAACTACTGGGGTTCTGTTTGTGGATGATCAGCCATGAGAACATTGAATGGCGGTGCTGGCTCGAAGGGCTGAATGGCCTACTCCTGCACCTATTGTCTGTCGGTCATTAGAACTCATGGTGCCCACCATGACGAAAAACGTAACCGGGAGGCGTGAGGGAGGGTTTTGGTGAGAGGATGAGAGGGGACAGATCATGGGGGTGAGGATGGATAGCGGAGGGTTTGAGAGAGAGGAAGAGGTAGGTAGGCAGTGGTGGAAAGTAGGGGAGGTGAGGAAAATGGGGCGCAGGTTGAATAGAGGGAATGGAGGGGGAGCGGGGAGGTAGGAAGTCAAGGCAGTCCTGACTAAGGGCTCCCATTGGGGGGAACGGGAGAGTGGTGGAATATTGCATTGGGGAACGTGTTGCGTTGGGGGACCAGACCTCCCGTTTGACAGGGACGCGTTAAGTCTCATTCGGATTGCTGATTGCCCCATTTGAAGAACGTGGAGCGTTAGACGAGTGTATAGAAAATAATGCTTCATCAGTTTGCTGGAAGGAGAGGTTGGACAATTTAGGACTGTGTTCTCTGAAACATCGGAGGTTCATGTGACACCTGATAGATGTGTATAGAAATAAGAAAGGCAATGTTGGATTGATAGTCAAGTAAGAAGGGGCAGCCGTTTCAAGATATGTGGTCGGTGCACATTAGAAGATCTCAGGTTGCTTCCTGACCGCGTGGTCCAGGGCTGTTGGGGGGTTGGGGACAGAAAGCACATCGTAGAACCGTGGGGCAGAAATTGATCTTGTAATTAAGGCAAACGTACATTGTTCGATCTGTTTTCAATTATGTTTATAGTGGAATGTGTGAGGAGATATAATTAAAATATAATGTATATGCAATTTGCTCAATGTCATCGCAATTGAGCAATCATATGGGTGTTCTGTAGTCACAGAGTGACAGAGTGATACAGCGTGGACACGGGTCCTTAGGACCAACTTGTCCACATCGATCAACATGTCCCTTTTACACTAGTCGGTCATGCCTGCATTTGGTCCAGATCCCTCCAAACCTCCTTATCTACATTATGCACATGTTTAATTGTTCCTTAAACGTTCCAATAGCTCCTGCCTCAACTACCTCATCTGGCAAAACGTTACCCCTCAGAGTTTCCCTCTTCACCTCAAACTTATGTCCTCTGGTTCTCGATTCCCCTATTCTGGGCATGAGACTCCGTGCGTTTACCAGACCTATTCCTCTCATAATTTTATGCTCCTCTAGAAAATCACCCCCACCTTCCTGCGCTCAAAGGAATCCATTCCCAGCCTACACAAACACCCACTACAGCAAAGACGTTCGACTTCTGGCATAAACCTTGTAAATTCAATCTACCATTCCCAATTTGGCAACATTGTTCTCATAACCTGATGCGCAGAATTGTACATATTACTAAATGCGGCCTCAACGATCTTATATAGCCACAACATGAAATGCCAAAGGCGATACTCAATACTTTGTCTGATGAAGACCAGTCATCCAAAAGCCTCTCTCACCGCCATGTCTAAGTGACCCCATCTTCAAGATTCTATGTCCCTGCACTTCCAGATCCCTCTGCTCCACGTCAGTCCATGAAGCCCTACCATTCTCTCTCGGTCGTGCCCATGCGAGACTTTCCAAAAGGCAACACCTCACATTCCACTGAATAACATTCCATCACCATTCCTCAGCCCACCTGTCAGTATTTGACATCCTGCCTCACCATCTGCAATACCACCTACTTTTATATCATCTACACACTTTCCTATCTTCCCACGCTCGTTCTCATCCGCTTTATCGATGTATTCATATGCCTCCGATCCTTGAAGCAACATTCAACCATCATCCTATGCTTCCTTGCATGGTGTCCAATTTTAAATCAATTCAACTAATCCTTGGATCCCAAGCGATCTAACCTTCCAGAGCAGCCGACCATGTGGAACCTTGTCAACTCTGAAGTCCATGCCTGGTCAATCTTTTTGGTCACATTTTCCAAAAACTCAATTAGATTCGTGATACAAGATATTCCGCGTACAAAACCATGCTGACTGTCCCTAATTAGCCCGTTCCTATCCCGTCAGCATCTCTCTAGTAACTTTCCAAATATGTTTAATTTGATGATTCATCTGTATATCTTGACTGTAAAACGATGACACTTGTTTTAGATTAAATATTTGCAAGGTGTGAGAAAGGGTAGGGCTGTGGATGCCGTCGACATGGAGCTCAGGTCAGCTGTTATTTCGCTGAATGCATGACTCGAACGAATGTGGCGCCGACGTCAATTATACCGTGGAGATTATTTTTGTGTAACTAACCTTATTGGCATTTCCTCCTGGACATTATTCGCCGCCATATTTTGTTATATCCTATCCGCGTGATCCCCGAATAATACCTACTTATTCTGTTCTCCTTCTGAAGCTTGCTATTTCAGATCGTTTTTCACTTTGCTGAATAATTCGCTAATGCATCGTGAAACGATAATCCATCCAGTCAACCACAACCCCCAAATGCCAACTGCTACGTACCATGATAGCTCAATGGTAAGCGTTAGAGTGGACCTATTCTAGGTGGTCAGAACAATCTAAAAGCAACCACGGGACACCGGCGATTTTTACCTTCCCTCTAAAAAACCTTGAAATTGTAATTTTCTGATCAACAGCTGAGATTTCTCCGACATGAAAAGCAAGTTGGTCCTCTATTGTAACTACAAGGTGATTCCGCAGTTTCATAGAGATACACAGCGCGGAAACCGTCACACGCATCTAACTATATATATACCCATCCATCCGCCAATCCATTCGACTGCAATGCCATTTCTAAACCTATCCCATGTAATGAGCGTTGGACAGCACTAGGCCTCTGCTCGCTGGACTTTAAAAGGTTGCGATTGGACATCATTGAAAGTTACAGCATAATGAAAGGCATAGGTTGAGTGGATGGGAAGAGGATCATTCCACTCATAGGAGAGTCGAGGTCCAGAGGACATAGCCCCAGAATTAAAAGGCGCTCTTTCAGAAAGGAGGCCAGGACTAACTTCTTACGCCGTAGTACGTAGGTAGTAGGTAGTTAATCTGTGGCGCTCATTGTCACATACGACTGTGGAGGCCAAGTCAGTGGATAGTTTTAAGGCATAGATAAACACATTATTGATTGGAACGAGTGTCAAGGGTTATGGGGAGAATGTAGAAAAATGGAATGAGGAAGCAGAATTAGATCAGCCACGATTGAATGGCGTAGTGGATTATATAGGCCGCATGGCCTAATTCTAACCCAATAACTTGTGAACGTGAAAATAGACCTTTCGTATATTTTTCCAAATGACTTTTAAATGTTTTCATTGTACCCGCCTCGGCTACTTCCACGGGCAGCTCGTCCCACATACCCACCACCCTGTGTGTAAAGTGTCCGCCTCTCGGATTCCTATTAAATTCCCACCTCATAATCGATGGTTCTTTATCCATTAGCGCATGTCATACAATAGCCTTGAAATGTCATAAAGTCATGAGGTAATAAGTGATCGGAGCAGGATTAGGCTATTCGGACCATCATGCTAACTCCACCATTCAATCATGGCTGATCTATCTCTCCCTACAAACCCAATTCTCACGCCTTATCCCTGTCACACCTGACACCCGTACTATTCTAGGTTCTATCTCTCCCTACCTTAAAATCATCTATTGACGGCCTTCACTGACTTCTGTGCCAATGATTCCACAGACTCACCCCCCTCTGACAAAATAAATTCCTCCTCGTCACCTTCGTAAAGAAACATCCTTTAATTCTGTGGCTGTGACCTCTAGTCCTGGACTCTCCCACTAATGGAAACATCCTCTCCACATCCACTATATCCAAGCCTTTGACTATTCGGTTCGTTTCAACAACGTCTCCCGTCATCCTTTCAAACTCCAGCGAGTTGAAGGCCCAGAACCGTCAAGCGCAGATCAGAAGGATGAGCGAGGATCTTATTGAAACATAGAAGATTATTCAGGGTTTGGTCACGCTGGAGGCAGGAAACATATTCCCGATGTTGGGGGAGTCCAGTATATGGAGCCACAGTTTAAGAATAAGGGGTAAGCCATTAAGAACGGAGATGCGGAAACACTTTTTCACACAGATGGTTGTGAATCTGTGGAATTCTCTTCCTCAGAGGGCGGTAAAGGCCGGTTCTCTGGATGCTTTCAAGAGAGAGTTAGATAGGGCTCTTAAAGGCAGCGAGGTTAGTAAAGAGAAGGTTCACCAGACTGATTCCTGGTATGTCAGGACTTTCATATGAAGAGGACTGGATAGACCCGGCTTGTACTCGCTGGAATTTAGAAGATTGAGGGGGGGTCTTATAGAAACTTACAACATTCTTAAGGCCTGGACAGGCAGGATGCAGGAAGCATGTTCCCGATGTTGCGGAAGTCCATGACAAGTGGTCATCGTTTAAGGACAAGGGGTAAATCTTTTAGGACCGAGGTGAGAAAAACATTTTTCACACAGAGAGTGGTGAATCTCTCGAATTCTCTGCCACAGTAGGTAGTTGAGGCCAGTTCATTGGCTAAATTTAGGAGGAAGTTAGATGTGGCCCTTGTGGCTAAAGGGATCAAGGGGTATGGAGAGAAGGCAGGTAAGGGATACCGAGTTGGATGATCAGCTATGATCATATTGAATGGCGGTGCAGGCCCGAACGGCCGAATGGCCTACTCCTGCACCTATGTTCTATATTTCTATGTTCCTAATTCAAGGGATATGGTGAGAAGGCAGGAACGGGGTACTGATTGTGGATGATCAGCCATGATCACATTGAATGGCGGTGCTGACTCGAAGAGCAGAATGGCCTACCCCTGCACCTATTGTCTATTGTCTATTGTTTATATGTTTACCCACTCATTCCTGGGATCATTCTTGTCAACTTCCTCTGGACCCTCTGCAGAGTCAGCACTTGACATTGTGCCCGACATTGCTCACAATACTCCAAATGCGGTCTTACCAGCGCCTTATAGAACATCAGCATTGTCTGTGGAAACTGCAAAAGAGTTACCGATTGCGAATGGTTCTATACGAGAAGATACGATCTTTATTCATCCCCGTAGGAAAATTGGTCTGCCAACAGCCATAATACACAAAATGGTACACGAAAACTTGAAATTTAGTACATTAAAAGTGAAATAAAAAGAAAAAAAGACATGCGTCTTTTCGCTGGCTGCCGTGTGCACGGCGCCTTAACCGGACCGACCGGAAAGAAAAACGAACGCTAGTTTATCTCATGGGCAGAGGATTCTAAAACTAGAGTGCCCCCACCCTCCCCCAAACGGGACCACCTTTGTTCTCCCACCGTCCCTCACCGCGATCCCCGCACGCCGGCTCCTCCATTGCCCCCCACGGCGGATCCCCAGCTGGAAAGCGGCTGCATGTTGATGACGGGCTGTTAAAGACGAAGTACCTGCCTTGGGTGGGCCGGATATGTTGAAATAACACATTGCGTTGATTGATGATTTGATTTAACTTAAAATATTCAAACAAATTATTAGTTTGAATGTGCATACCAATCTACAACAAACGCTCCGCAAGACTAGTTCGATCGGGTTGAGGTTCAATGTTAATATTAATTTGATACGTTCATAAGTTCATAAGGTCATTAGTGATTGGAGCAAAATTAGGCCTATTTGCTTATCGTCTACTTCGCCATTCAATCATGGTTGATCTATCTCTCCCTCCGAATCCAGTTCTCCTGCCTTCTTCCCTTAACCTCTGACAGCCGTACTAATCAGGAGACTATGTATCTCTGCCTTAAAAAAATATATATTGCCTTAAACACCACAGCCGTCTGTGTCAATGCTCGGGCAGAAGTGCCGCAATCATGGGCGCAAAGGGAAAATATACCGTTGCATTGGTGAATAATGCAGGACACGAGAAGCATTCAAATGATTGTTGATGAGACTAATTCGCCTGCCACGGGAAAACACGTCCGCGGCTGCCTATTGCCTTGAATGTTCCTGATAATTTTCCCCAGTCCATGGGATGGCTCAAATCAAAATAACGACTTGGGTTGCGCAGATGTAGCAGAGTGATGTAGTCATCACAGTCATACTATAAATAGCTGTTTTGAAGAATGTTGCAATGGTGTCCCCGGAAGACATCTCCCACAGTATAAATTACCGATAGTAGGATCCAAGCTCCTCAGCGTTTCATTCCAAATGATTCCCTTCCTCGCCGCTAGGTGTCCTCTCGGACACAATGTTGGAAACATTTTACAAAATAGAGAAAATATCTTGCATGGTGATTGCAGTCAATGGGGTTCCTGGTGAGTGGTTTATCTTTACACTTATCCTGCAGAAATCGGTATCACTGCTGATACAATGTCAATTATGTTGCCATTTCAGGAGATACCTATGTGAGAATGCCATGGTAACCCCAACCTTTTTAATAATTCATAGCGTCATAGATCTGAACAACACGCGAGAGAGGCCCTGCTGCCTTACTTGTCCATATTGATCATGTTGGCATATTGGGCCTCGTCCATAGGCCATTGTACCCGTCCAAATGCCCGTCAAGAAGTCGTCATTATATCCACTTATGATTTTTTTTTGTTGACGGGTTATTCCAGATGCGGACTAACCTCTGAACGATATTGCCCTTCAGGTCCCTTTTAAATATGCCCTCTCTGACGTTAAGCTAATGCCGTCTGGTTTACAATTGCAGAATCATTATATATTACATTACCTTGCTTGGTCCCGGTTGCTAATGTGTAGCATGTATACGACGGCAGGGGCGAGAGTGAAGTGGAGATTACATGAGAGAGTGGTCAGGGCGTTCCATGTAATGAGCGTTTCAAACGTCGGTAAACCGAAACCGGAGAGGCGGAATTTATTTCCCTTGAGCGGAGGAGTTATGAGATTGGGTGGATTGAGTTGTGCTGAATTACAACGGCGAAACATAGGGTGGTTGCTGAGAAAAGGTTTCCTCACTGCAGAAACCTTAAACCTCGAGAGCTTTTATTTAATGGAAGAGGCAACGGTTGGAGAAAGGATGTGAAGTTTCATATTCCGACATCGAGATGGGTGTAGTCTGGATGCAGCGCATGCGAAGAGGGAAGACATAAACCTTACCACGACATGACGAATGTGATCACTTGAGTTGCTAAGGTACACATAATTTGCGGATGAATTGCGAGGGATGTTGATTAGTATAGAAATCAATTTGATGGTCGACATGACAATGGTGGGCATTGGGTCGCTTTCGGTGCTGTACGCTAGAAGTCCCTGCTCTTTTTGAAGTTAACACATCGAATGTTGTTATTTTGTTTCGACTGACAAATTATGTATCCGTTTCATTGGCCAAAAATAAAAGCCAAAGAAAACAAAATTGCAGATGTTGGCGAATCCGGAATGATAAGCTAGAGTTATCTCGTATCGCTTACCTCCTGCTCAGTATTACTGACATTTCCAGCTGCGAATTCCTGGTGCGTAATGCTTTTCGTCAACAATGTGACGAACCATAGAACACCAATGACGCGAAGAAATGAATTGTAGTTACTAGTTTATACCGAACATAGATTAAAAGTGCTGGATTAACTCAGCATCATTCAGAATTATGAGTTTTGAAGTTGGAAGGTCATGTTGCAGTTTTTCAAAACCTGGTTGAGGACGCATTTGGAATCTTGTTTTTAGTTCTGTGCACCATGTTACAGGAAGATGTTGTCTAGCTGGAACGGGTACAGAGAAGGATTACGAGGACTACCAGGACTAGAGTGTGTGAGCTATAGGGTGAGGTTGAGTAGGCTGGGACTATTCCGCGTAATGCAGGAGAATGAGTGGCGATCTTATCTGAGAGGTGAAGAAGGAGGTAATTGAGGCTCGGACTATCCCCACTTTTCATAAATAGTTAACCAAGTAAAGGGATAGGAGAGGTTTGGAGGGTTATGGAACAAACGCGGGCAGTTGGGACTAGTGTAGGTTCGACATATTGGCCGCTATGGGAATGTTGGACCGAAGGGCCTGTTTGCATGTGTATAACTCTATGACGCTATACCTTAACGGGTCAGGCACGATTCGCGGAGAATAGTGACTGGAAACGTTTTGGTTCGGTGTCATTCTTTAGACTGGAATGTCGTCGCTCGCTATTTGTGGACAATCAATTAGACTGCGTTGTCATTAGTCCTTCTACTAATTACAATTGGCGCGGCTGTTCTTGCGTTACCCGTCTCCAGCTGCGCGGGATGCTCAAACTCCACTCGTCCTTCCATTTCGTTGACATTGTTAATAGGATGACACATATCCAAGGAAATAGCTCATGCGGTTTGTATTTTTTGTAGAAATGCAAAGTGTTGATAATTGCCACATTACTGAACTAAATACTGCATCTTGAAATAAATATGACGCGACTTACCTTAACACATTCCACCGCTGTTTTAGTTTTTGTTTTAGTTTGTTGATACTTTAGTTTATTGTCACTTGTTCCGAGGTACAGTGAAAAGCAGTTGTTGCGTGCTAGCCTGTAAGCAGAATGACAATACATGATTACAATCGACCCATTTACAGTGTACAGATACATGATCAGGATATATCGGTTTGTTCTAGGTGAAGCGAGCAAAGAACGATCAAGGATAGTCCGAGGGTCAACAAAAAGTTTGGTAGTATTTCAGCACTGCTCTCTGGTTGTGGTCGGATGATGCAGTTGCCTGATAATAGCTGGGAAGAAACTGTCGTTGTGTCTGGAGGAGTGCGTTTTCACGGGACTATAGCTTTTGTCTGATGGGAGCAGATATAGTGGCAGGGTGACTCGTCCTTGATTATGCTGCTGTCCTTGCCGAACACTGTCTGCTAATTCGTATGTGTAATTGAATCTTTGCCTTTCAGACCAAGAAATGGGCTTCAGCTCGGATCTCTTTACTTGCGTGCAATCGTCTCTCTCGGCTCCAACACTATCTAATCCCTTATACCGCTTCCAATAAAGTCATGTGATACGAGTAGATTTCTGATATTCGGCCCTTCAATTCCGCCATTCAATTATGGCTGATCTATCCCTCCCCCTAACCCCGTTATCCTGCCTTCTCCCCATGACCTCTGACATCTGTACTAATCAAGAATATATCTATCTCTGCATTAAAAAATATCCACTGACTTTGCCTCCACACCGTTCTTTGGCAAATTCTTCCGTACGCGATGAACTGGCAATGCTTTCACTTGTACTATTCAAAGCGAAAGAGGTTTTTGTGGTTATCACCTAATGTGCAAATAGATGCAGATTACACCAGCCTTCAAGTTAAAAATCAAACTTCCATATCTCCTCTGAAATCCTTCCATAACTACCATCCGAATTTCAATCTTATACAATCGGAAATGTAATGGAGTCACAGATGCAATAGGAAAACACGTACCTTGGCAAAGCGACTCGCTTGAATAATGCGTCATTAATCCCCATTTTACCTACAGCATATCATTATCAAAGGCCGGCACATTGACACAGCTGGTAGAGTTGCTGCTTCACAGCGGCAGAGGCCGAGGTTAAATCCTGGCATCTGGTTCTGTCGGTGTGCATTTTGTTTGTTCACACTGTTTCTGCGTAGATTTCCTCCGCATGCACCTGTTTCCCCCTACATAGTAATAGAGTTAAATAGTCTTACATGCCCTTCATCAAAACCTACCCACATCAGCCAATATGTCCCATGTACACTAGTCCCACCAGCCTGCATTTTGCCCATATCCCACTAAAGCTGTCGTATCCATGTATCTGCCTAAATGTTGCAATAGTCTCTACCACAATTATCTCCTCCGGCAGCTCGTTCCATACACACACCACCCTTTGCGTGAAAAACGTACCCCCTCATGTTCCGGCTAATCCTTTCCCCCGAACCTTAAACCTGTGTCCTCTGGTTCCCGATTGCCCTACTTTGTGCACGATTATCAGTGCTTCTTTTCCATCTATTCCTGTCATTATTTTGTACACCTCTATCAGATCACATCTCATCCTCCTGCGCTCCAAGGAATAGTCCTAGTCTGCTCTGCCTCTCCCTGCAACTCAGGCTTCCGACTCCTAGCAACATCTTCGTAAATGTTCCCTCCACCCTTCCAGCTTGACAACATCTTTCCAATAACACGGTGCCCAAATCCAAACGCATGTCTGTAAACACATGGTATCAAATGAGTTTTGCAAGGGCAACCTGACCTCCCAACTTCTATACTCAATGCACTCATATGATTTTCAATGCACCCGCGATGCCACTTCCAACGAATTATGCATCTGTACTCCTAGATGCCCCTGCTCGACAACTGGACAATTTCCTACTGAAATTCTTTACAACCATCCTCACTATACTGCCCACTTTTGTGTCATCTCAACGACGTACGGGGTTATGGGCTAATTGGTGTCTAGAAATTGCCACTGGTGCATAGTAAGCGGATGCGAACGTAGGATAACCTAGACATTGTGCAAATAGGTGATAGTTGGCCAGTGTGGACTCGATGGTAAGATGGGCTTGTTTCCACGCTCTACCTCCGAGGTCTTTTAAACGAAATCCCACGCCACCCGTCAGAACCTACCGCGGCTTCAGGAATTAGCGTCGATTAATAGAAAGGATTAGTTTAATTTGGATAATATTCGGCAAAAATGTAATGGGCCGAAGAGCCTGTTCCAGTGCTGTTGTGTTCAAAGCGAAGCACTGGAAGTTCTTGGTGAAAGCGTGCAGGTTCCACAAGGATAGGCACGATTGAGAGCGGGTCTCTGTCGCTGTAAAACGGCGGTTCTCTTCAGCGAAGCGTGGGAAACTGTGGCATTGGGTCCCATGTGTCCAATCGTTAATATATGTTCTGAGTAGCTTAGAGCCAGTTGCTAATGTCTGACTACACCAGACAACAAAGCGCTCGTTCGCACACACTGATCATAGAGCGAAAGAGTGCGGAAACAGGCCCTTCAGCACATCTTGCCCCAGCTATACTAGTCCCACCTGCCAGCATTTGGCCCCTATCCCTCCAAACTTGTCCTATTAAAGTAGCGGCCTAACTGTTTCTTAAATGTTGGGATATTTCCTGCCTCAGCTAACTCATCTGGCAGCTTGTTCCATACATCTTGTACAGTCAAAGTTGACTGGAAAGATACAAATGCAGGGATGACAGTGGAACACAAATGGCAGGTGTTTCTAGGAATAATACAGAAGGTGTGGGATCAGGTCTTTCCGAGCAGGAAGAAAGATTCCAAGGGGAGAAAGGGACGACCATGGCTGACAAGGGACGTCAGGGACAGTATACACAATTTAGGCGAAGAAGTACAACGTAGCAAAGATGAGCGGGAAGCAAGAGAATTGTGTAATGTTTAAAGAACAACAGAAATAACCAAAAAATACAATACGGGGAGAAAAGATGAGGCACGAAGGTAAGTTTGCCAAGACTATAAAGCAGGATAGTAAAAACTTCTTTAGGTATGTGAAGAGGTAAGACCAAAATTGGAACCTTAAAGACAGAAAACGTTTAATGTATTATGGGGAACAAGGAAATGGCAGATGAGTTGAACATAGTACTCTGGATCTGTCTTCACTAAGTAGGACACAAACAATCTTCCCGATATAGTAGCGACCAGAGGATCTGGGATGACAGAGGAACTGAAGGAAATCCACATTAGGCAGGAACTTATGTTAGAGAGACTGATGAGACTGAAGGCTGATAAATCCCCAGGGCCTAATGGTCTGCATCCCAGGGTACATAAGGAAGTGGCTCTGGAAATCGTGGATGCACTGGTGATAATTTCCAATGTGCTATATGTTCAGGATTAGTTCCTGTGGATTGGAGGGTAGATGATGTTATCCCGCTGTTTAAGAAAGGCGGTGAGAGAAACAGGCGAATTATAGACCAGTTAGCCTGACATCGATGGTGGGGAAGATGCTGGAGTCAATTAAAAAAATATGAGATAGCATTTGTATATTAGTAACAGGATCGGTCCGAGTCAGCATGGATTCGTGAAGGGGAAATCATACTTGAATAATCTTCTGGAATTTTTTGAAGATGTAACTAGGAAAATGGACAAGGCAGAGCCTGTGGATGTAGTGTACCTGGACTTTCAGAAAGCATTTGATAAGGTCCCACATAGGAGATTAATGTGCAAAATTAGGTCACATGTGATTGGGGGTATAGTGCTGATATGGATAGAGAAAGGGTTGGCAGAGAGGAAACAAAGAGTAGGGATTAACGGGTAACTTTCAGAATGGCAGGCAGTGACTAGTGGGGTACCGCAAGGTTCGGTGCTGGGATCGCAGCTATTTACAATATACATCAATGATTTGGATGAAGGGATTAAAAGTAACATTACCAAATTTGCAGATTACACAAAGCTAGGTGACAGTGTGAACTGTGAGGAGGATGCTATGTGGATGCAGGGTGATTTGGACAGGTTGGGGGAGTGGGCAGATGCATGACAGATGACGTTTAATGCGGATAAATGTGAGGTTATCCACTGTTAGCAAAAACAGGAACACAGATTACTACCTAAATGGCGTCAAGTTGGGAAAAGGGATAGTACAACGGGATCTGGGGGTCCTTGTACATCAGTCTATGAAAATAAGCATGCAGGTACAGCAGGCTGTGAAGAAAGCAAATGGCATGTTGGCCTTTATAACAAGACGAATCGAATATAGGAGCATAAAGAGGCCTTTCTGCAGTTGTACAGAAACCTAGTGAGACCACAGCTGGAGTATTGTGTACAGTTTTGGTCCCCTAATTTAAGGAAGGACATTCTTGCTATTGAGGGAGTGCAGCGTAGGTTTACAAGGTTAATTCCCGGGACGGCGAGACTGTCATATGCTGAGAGAATGGAGCAGCTCGGCTTGTACACTCCGGAGTTTAGAAGGGTGAGAGGGAATCCCTTGAAAAATACAAGATTGTTAAGGGTTTGGACACGCTCGAGGCAGGATCCATGTTCCCGATGTTGGGGGTGTACCGAAGCAGGGGCCACAGTTTGAGAATACGGAGTAAGCCATTTGGAACCGAGACGAGGAAACACTTTATCTCACAGAGAGTGATGTGGTATTTTCTGTCTCACCCGGTGGAGGCGGGTTCTCTGGATGCTTCTCACGTGGAGCTAGATAGGGCTCGTAAAATTGCGGAGTCAGAGGATATGGGGAGAAGGCAGGAACGGGGTACTGATTGGGAATGATCAGCCATGTTCACATTGAATGGCGGTGCTGGCTGGAAGGGCCGAATGGCCTACTCCTGCACCTCTTGTCTATTGTCAATTGTCTATTGACTTCGCTCATAGTGGATCCGATGGTTTCATTCCGTGCTGTATGATGACAACACAAACAGAAAAAGTGAACACTAGTGATCGTTTTGCTGAACACTTCCGCTCAGTGCGCCTTAAGTTAACATCTCCCGGTTGCTCGGCACTTTACCCCCTCCTTCCATTCCCACCTTTCTGGGGTGGGCCTCTTCCGTCGTCAGTGAAGCCCAGCACAAATTGGAGGAGCAATATCTCATATTTCGCGTGGGTAGCTTGCACTCCAGGGGCATGAACATTGATTCCTCTGCCTTCAAATAGCCCTTGCTTTCCCACACTCTCCATCCCCTCCCTCTCCCAGTTCTCCCACCAGTCTTACTGTCTCCGACCACATTATATCTCTGTCCCACCCACTCCCCCGACAGCAGTCGGAAGAAAGGTCTCGAACCGAAACGTCACCGATTTCTTCCCCCCAGAGATGCTGCCTGTCCCGCTGAGTTACTCCAGAATTTTGTGTCTGGGGCTCCTTTAAAATCTCTCCCTGATCATCTCAAAGGCGTAGTGACTAATTTGTATTGCTCTAAACTGGACGTATGTGCACTCCATGCCCGTCCCTTCATAATCTTGAATACCCGATGAAGGCGATCCCCCGGGATCATATAAATCATATAACTCAGAAAAGTAGTTGTGGTCTACGCAGCAGCTCCCAATAACTTAAGCCTGCAACCGCAGGTGAATGTATTATATACTCTTTCCAATTTAGCAACATTCTTGCTGCAGATCGATGGCCAGAAGAGTGCACAGTTCCCCAAATGCAGTTTGACGGACGATGTGTACAGCTGCATTATGTAGTCGCGCTCAATACCTTGCGTAATTAAGACAAGCATGCCTAGCGCCTTCTTCACCACTCTGTTCACCTGACTGACCATTCTGGGAAACTATGCACATGCACTCCCAAGTCCACCTATTCCACAACACTACATCATGTACTATATACGTCCTGCCCTGTTTTGAGAGGCCAACATGCAACATATCCCAATTCTCAGAGTTAACTTCCATTTGACTTTCCTCGGCCCACCTTCCCAAATAACGTAAATATTGTACATTTAAATATCCTTCATCATTCTTCATTATGCGACCATTTTAGTGGCCCTTGCAAATCTATAAAGTAAATTAGATTATCTTCATATGGTTAATGTATGTAACAAACAGCAGATGACCCACCACTAGTGATGCTGCACACCATAGGTCACGACCCTCTAATCATAAAACCATCCCTCCACAACGACCCTTTTCCTCATTGCCACATTTCTAATTTTAAACCAGTTGAGCTACCGTGCTGTGGATTCCATGCAATAGAACATTTCCGACAAGTCTACCACGCTCGAAATTGTATAATGCCTTGCTAAAGTCCGCATGGGCAGTGTAAACTGCCTCCCATGACTCAATTCTCGTTGACTTCTTCATAATATGTATATAGATATATAGAACGTAGCATATCACAGCGTGGACAAGCGTTCGGCCCAAAATATGTGTACTGAATTGTGAGGATCGTTCACATGTACACAAATCCAAGCTGACTATCCGTAATCAATCCGTGCCTATCTAAATGCTGGCAGATACCACACCTAAGCATCCCTTCTAATAATGTTCCCACCACTGACGTCAGGCTAACTGACATGTACTTCCATGGATTATCCTTCTTAAAACGATATAACATTAGCCAACGTCTAGTCTTGGAACTTCACCCGTGACTAACGATGATGCACATATCTCTGTCATTTCCGTCCTAGCTCCCCACAAGTTCCAAATGAACTGCTTGGTTAAGCATTGGGGGATTGTTCCACCTTAATCCGTCTCAAATCTCCTGAAACCACCTAGAATTCGCATGTTATCGACGGCATGATATCACTTGAATCTCAATTCCGTAGCTTCCACGCTCCTGACATTTGCGAAAATGGATGAGAAATATTAATATATCATTTCTCAAACGCTTGTGGTTCTCGCAAAGATATCCTTGCAAATTGAATCTGACCCTGTTCTGTGATCCCAGGAGAGAGATTTACGCAGATGTGAGAGATATGTGACCACAATAATAGTGTAAATAGCCTGCACTTAATTGCGTTTTTGTTGAAATAGTGATTTGCGTTTTTTACTCTTGAGGTTCATCACTGTTGACATGTATGGATTCATTGATGGATGTGGCTTCTCTGTGCATCCTTCTCCTTCGATGTACTTTAATTAACAGTGATGTCATTACCTGTAGTGCCATCGATACAGATAATGTAATTGCATATCCAAGCGCTTCACTAACCATATTGACAACAGTCTGAAGAAGGGCTTCGGCCCGAAACGTTGCCTATCTCCTTCGCTCCTTAGATGTTGCTGCACCCGCTGAGTTTCTCCAGCCTTTTGTGTACCCTTGACCACGCCATCCGTACCGTCTCCCCAGAGATGCTGCCTGTCCTGCTGAGATATTCCAACTTTTCGTGTCTATCTTCGGTTTAAACCAGAATCAACAGTTCCTTCCTTGACAATGGTCTTACTTATCCAGACCCGTGTCTGACCACAGTGGTGATGGCACTGCCTATCTAATCTCATTACTAACCACACTGATAATGTCACTAAGTGTCAAGGCCCATCATTTTTTTCTTTTTTTTTTTTTTGCTTATTTTTGTTAGAAGTAAGTACAATAGTGTGGTACTTGAGTACCTAATACATAAATACACATTTCCATTCTTGTACAACTTCGTATCTTTAATTTAATAATAAAAGAACAGTGAGAGAAAAAATATAAAGAGTGTCGGAATAGATAGACAAGCGAGTAGAAACAGATAGCAAAATAAATAAAGGACAGAGATGAGCAGCTAAATGATTGAAAAAAAGGAGAAAGTAGAGAAAAGTGAGGTTAGGGGAGATCTATATTTTTCGTATTTTTGCCCATCCGTCACCCGGTTCCAAACCATTTAATTTCTAAGGTTATGTTATGTTGCACCATCTACTTGTAAAAAGTTGATAAAAGGAGACCGTCTTTAAGAATTGGTCTACTTTGCCTAGTAGTTGGAATCTCATTTCTTCAAGATGTAGCATTTCCGACATATTTGAAATCCACATTTTGAAAGTTGGCGTGGTTGCGTTTTTCCAAAATTTGAATGTAAGTTTTTTTGCTGTTATTGACCCGTAATTAAGAAAAGCTTCTTGGAATATAGTTAGTTTACTTCCCACTTCCGTTGATCCAAACATAACCAGTTCTGTATTGGGGTTCAATTTTGTTTTAAATAGTTTTGTAAAAATTCCAAAAATGTCATTCCAAAATGTATGCAGTTTTGTACAAGAGACAAAGGAATGTGCTATAGTGGCATTTTGAGTTTGACATTTATCACAGATGGGGGAAACATTTGAAAATATATTATTCAGTCTAGGTTTCGAGTTAGATACTCTATGTAAAATTTTTAATTGAATTAGGTTATGTCTTACATTAATTGAACATTTATTTACATATAATAGATTTTTTTCCCATCTATCGTTCGGAATTTTTATCAATAACTCTTGTTCCCAGTCCTTTCTAATGCCTCTGTCGTTGGTGTTTCTATATTTAGAATTATATTATATAAGTAAGATATTAATTTGCTTGATTCTGCCTTTCTATTCATTCCTTCCTCTAATAAATCTGGGGTTAAAGTTTGATATCCTTGTATATATTTTTTTCAAATAATCTTGAATTTGAAGATATTTGAAATATTGATTACTTTTCAAATTATATTTTGGTTGTAATTGTTGGAATGATAGTGTTCCCATTTCATACATATCTCCCATCCTTTTAATTCCTATTATTTCCCATTGATTAAACGTCTTATCGACAATAGATGGTTTGAATGCGGGAGTATTAGTCATTGGAGAAAGAAACGATAGTTTTCTTGATTTTAAAGTGAATTTTATTTGTTTCCAAATTCGTATTATACTGTGAATAATTGGATTTTTCTTATATAATATATTGTTCAGTTTCATCGGGGAAAGAAGGATTGCTCCTATGTTATAAGAGGAACAATGCTCTTTCTCCATTCTTATCCAATCTACCTGTTGGTCAAAACTGTCCAACCAGTAGATTATATTTTTAATATTCACTGCCCAATAGTAATACAATAAGTAATGAAGTGTCATTCCCCCTGATTCTTTAGATTTACACAAGTGTTTTATTTGAATTCTGTGTGATTTATAATCCCATATGAAGTTTATAATATCAGAATCTAGTTTTTAAAATATTTTTTTTGGTAAATATATTGGTATTGATTGAAATAGGTACAGTATTTGTGGTAAGAAGTTCATTTTTATCGTATTTATTCTGCCTATTAAGGACATCGGCAGTGTTTTCCAAAATTTCATCAACCCCTTTAATTTAGTTAATAAAGGCATATAGTTTGCGGTATGTAGTGATTTATATTTCCTAGTAATTTGGATGCCCAATTACTTAAACTGTCCTGTTGCAATTCTAAAAGGGAATTTCAACAGATGTGTAGGTTCTTGAGGTTTTATCGTCATAATTTCGCTGTTATTCCAGTTTATTCTATATCCTGAAAAATAACCAAATTCCTCTATTAAATTTAGGATATTTGGTATGCTAATTTCCGAATTTGTAATATATAATAATATGTCGTCTGCATATAATGAAATTGTATTATTTGTGTGCTTGGTATTATATCCATGAATATTCGGATGACTTCTTATACTTTCTGCTAAAGGCTCTATCACTAGTGCAAATAGCAGGGGCGATAGTGCGCACCCCTGCCTATTGCCCCTTGCGAATTGGAATTTCGGGGATAATATATTAATAGTCAGTATTCTAGCCGTCGGCTTATCGTATAATAATTTTGCCCATGAGATAAAGTTATCTCCCATGTTAATTTTTTGTCCAATACTTTGAACAAATATTGCCAAACTACTTGATCAAAAGCTTTTTCTGCATCCACTGAAATAATTGCTAGGTCTTCTTCAGTATTATGTGGGTACATTATATTAAACAGCTGTCTGAAATGGTTAAATGAGCATCTCTTTGGTATAAACCCTGTTTGGTCCGGGTTTATTAGTTTGCTAATATATTTACTCCATCTTCTCGCTAGGGTCTTTGCTAATATTTTTTGATCTGTATTTGAAAATGCTGTGGCTCTATATGATCCTGGGTCTTCTAGATCTTTATCCTTTTTAGGTATAAGTGTAATTGTTGACTCAGTTAGTGTTTCAGGTAATTTATTTTCTTTAAAAGCGTGTATATATAAATCTTGCAGGCGTGGGGAAATTTACTCGTAGAATATTTTATAGAGTTCATTACTAAAGCCATCTGGTCCTGGCGTTTTGCCATTCTTCAACGAGTTTATTGTTTCTTCTATTTCCTAAAGTGTAATCTGAGCTCCTAACCCCTCTTGTTCCACCATATTTAATTTTGGAAGATTACAATTGTCTAAGAAATTTGTAATTTGAGTATTATTTGCAGAGGTGTTTAATGTATATACATGTTGATAAAACTGAGCAAATCTGTTATTAATATATTTGGGTAGTGTTAGTAATTCCCCTTTCTGATTGTATTTAGTAATTGTATTTTCTGTTTCCCGTTTTTTTCAGTTGGCATGCTAAGAGGTTAAGTGGTTTATCAACAAATTAGAAATTTTATTTTTTTGATATTTGAAATAATCTTATTACTCTGGCAGATAAAGTTTTATTTAATTTATGTTTTAGTATTGCCATCTTATTATGTTTATCTATAGTTGGTTCTTTTGCATTTTCTAAATCTAATTGTCTAATTTCTTGTTCTAACTGCAATTGTTCAGTGTTACTCTTTTCATTTTGGGAAGCTTGATATGACATTTTAGTTCCTCTAGGAGTCACGTGAGTGACTACGTGAAGAAGAGCCCGCCTCACGCTGGTAACGTCATGACGTCGACGCTGACGGCAGAAGGTGGAGCTGCAGTAAGGAGCAGCTCCTCGCAGCGGTCGGAACGGCCCGCAGGTAAGTGAAGTTACATCGGCGCGGGTTTTAGGTTACGCTGGATGTTCCAACAGCGAAACTAAAAGTAAAAATTTAGACGTTAACGTGCTGATGAGCACAAGATAAAATTTTAACAAAATGGAGAAATCGGGAAGGAAGGCTTCGCGGGTGAAAAGAGCCTCCCGGGGTGAAAGTAAATATACGGGAAGCGAAGCTAGAGTGGACCCGGTTCCGATACCGTTGGCCACTGATTTACCCGATATAGAATTTCCAGATTCTCCGGAAATTATAACCACGGAGGAAAATGTTCCTAAGAAATGCAAAAAGAAAACTGTGAGGCCCGTGGTTTCTGATGATTCTGATTTTGAAAGACCTCCAGATAATAAAACTATGTGGCTAAAAATGGAGCATATGGAGAAAGTTCTCCAAACTATTATGAGACAAGGGTCACAGTACCCTCATGAATCCCAGAAAATCCCTGAGGGGTTTCAATATGATGAATATGGCTGTGGGCCAAGTTGGGAATATGATACTCCAGACCCACGATTTGGGCTGGAAGAAGTCTCATGGGATAATATCCCGATGGAATTAGGGCTGCAGAAGGCAGACCCTGCTGAATTTGAAATGTTTTTTGAAAGCACGCCACAAAGTAAAAAGAAAAGGCTTGATCTGCCTAGGATAGCACAAAGTTTTGCTATACCTGAAGGAAGTGGTGAGGATATGGAAGAAAGCCTAGCTGCCAATATAAATTATATGGTATCTCACCAGCTTCATAATACTGTGATGAATGAATTATCAGAATTATATAAAGCACCAGGCAATTGTGCCTCATTGGAAGTGCCTACGGTGAATCCGATGGTATGGGCATCTATGACTCCAAGTATGAGAGCCCAAGAAATGAAATTTTCAAAAGGTGGTAAAATTATTTTCGGCTGCCATCACGGCATTTGGCAGGCAAATGGTGAATCTGGAAATGGTCAAGATTCAAAAAGATACTTTGGGTTTAATGTGCAATTCGTTTTATGAGATCAATTGCATGAGGAAAATGGCGATTCGGCCCATATTTCACCCTAGATATGCAAGCCTGTGTCAAGAAAGTGGAGTTCAAGCTCCTGGATATTTGTTTGGAGAAAATCTGCCGAAACAACTGAAGCAGTTGGATGAAGAAGCTAAATATTTTAGCACTATTAAGCCTTTTGTCTTTGGACAAAGAAAAGGGTTTTCGGCCCGAAGGAGTTTTGATTTTCGTTATAGAGGCAGAAATTTGTCACGAAGGTATTATCGTGCTACACAGGCCGCTGCTTCCCTGCATTCGGGAAAGAGGAGACCATCACGCTCCTATGGAGAGGTATTAAAGACTTCTATCCTTAAAGAAACTGTGGATGAATCTCCAGTTGGAGGGAGATTGCAAAAATTTTATAATGCCTGGCTTAATATTACTTCTGATCGGTTTATATTACAAGCAGTTTCAGGAGCTATTATTATTTTTAAAGAAGGGGTCAATCCTCCTGTACAGAATAAACCTGCTTATGCTTATGTGTTTTCTCCAGAAGAAAGAATGGAGATTGATGTGGAAATTGGCAAATTATCCGAAAAAGGGGTAATTGAAAAAACTTATGAACATAAGCATCAATTTGTCTCTAATATATTTCGCAGAGATAAGAAAGATGGTGGTTGTAGAATTATTCTAGACCTTACAGATCTAAATAAGTTTGTAGAATACAAACGTTTTAAGATGGAGACATTTAAAACTGCAAAATATTTGATTTCAGCAGGTTCTTATATGGCTAAGATTGATTTGAAAGACGCCTATTATTCTGTACCAATTCATCATCTTTTTCGGAGATACTTAAAGTTTTATTGGCAGGGGCAATTATGGCAGTTCAAAGCTTTACCAAATGGATTAAGTTCAGCTCCTAGACTCTTTACAAAACTGTTGAAACCAGTTTTAGCTCAATTAAGAGCACAGAAACACATTGTAATGGCTTATCTGGATGATATTCTGATTGTTAATGATAGTCAAGAGTCAGCTGAGCACTCAATTTCAGTTACTAAAGCTTTGTTTAAAGAGCTTGGATTCTTAATTCATCCAATTAAATCCCAGCTGCAGCCAGTTCAATCAATTGATTTTCTGGGGTTTGTAATTAACTCAGTAACTATGTTAGTTACGTTGCCAGCAAAGAAGACAAATGATATTTTGCAAATGTGTAATTATCTCATTCACAAACCTTATCCCTCCATCCGAGAAGTGGCAAAAGTCATTGGTACACTAGTGGCAGCTTTTCCGGCAGTGGAATTTGGGCCATTACATTATCAAAATCTTCAAAGGGACAAAGTAAGGGCTCTTAAAGATAAGGCAGGTCACTTTGACAGACCTATGCAATTAACAAAGAAAGCAGTATTGGAATTGCAATGGTGGGTTGAAAATGTCCCACAAGCTGCTAAGAAGATCATGATTAAACAGCCTGAAATGGTTTTGCAAACAGATGCTAGTGCTCTCGGATGGGGGGCCACAGATTTATCTTCCAGTTGTGGAGGTAGATGGAAAACTGAAGAGCAAGTGTTTGCTCCAAAAGTATGGTATTAACTATTTGGAGTTATTGGGGGCCTTTTATGGGCTTAAAGCATATTGTTCTGCTAAACAATGTCTGCATGTATTAATACAATTAGACAATAAAACGGCTGTGGTTTACATTAATCACATGGGGGGAGTTAGATCAGTATCATGTGATTGTCTGGTCAATGAGATATGGCAATGGTGTATTGGTCGGCAGATATGGATTTCAGCAAGCTATATTCCAGGTAAAGACAATGTGGTAGCAGATGTAAGGTCCAGGATTTTTAAAGATAATACGGAATGGATGCTTAAGCCAGCAATATTTAAGAATATTGTTAAACGATTTGGGTTGCCAGAAATTGATTTGTTTGCATCCAGGCTTAATCATCAATTGCCTCATTATGTGTCTTGGGAACACGATCCGGACGCAGTTGCAGTAGATGCATTTTCATTACACTGGGGAAAAATGTTCTTTTATGCTTTTCCACCATTTGCTCTGATCCAGAGATGCTTGAAGAAAATAGAGCAAGATTCAGCTTCCGGATTGTTGGTAGTGCCAAATTGGCCAACTCAACCTTGGTTCCCAGTTATGCTAAATATGATTAAAGAACCATATATGCAGATTCCTAACTGTAGTGATATCTTGACTAATCCAGTAACAAATGAAGGTTACCCATTATATGCATATATGAATTTGTTAATCTGCAGGTTTTGACCAGACCACTACAGGAACTGGGATTGTCGGACCAAACTTTGACAGTTATTGGTGCATCATGGCGACATAGCACACAGAAACAATATATGACACATATTAAGAAATGGGAAGAATTTTGCACACAGTCAAATATTTCTGATGAATCTGTGAATGTTACTCATGTTTTGGAATTCCTTGCCAATTTGCACTTTGGGCAACATTTAAGTTACAGTGCCATTAACACTGCACGCTGTGCCTTGTCGTCCTATTTAGGACTTATGATTGGTGAGAAGTCAATTGGGTTGCATCCATTAATATCACGATTCATGAAAGGAATTTTTCACATGAATCCGCCAAAACCTAGATATACAGAGATTTGGGATGTGAGCATAGTACTTGCTCTACTTAGAGAATGGACGCCAATTGAAGGGTTGACATTGGATAGGTTAACATTGAAATTGGTCATGTTAATGGCACTGGTCTCAGCCCAAAGAGTGCAAACTTTACAAATGTTGCGTTTAGACTGTATGCATGTGACTACAGATAACGTTGTATTCTATGTTTACGATCTGATCAAACAAAGTAGACCAGGGAGATCTGGAACAAAGGTAACCTTTCAAGCTTTTCATATTGAGCCTGCTTTGTGTGTGGTTAGACATTTGAACCAATATATTAAAATTACGGACACTTTTCGAGGAAACGAAAAGACATTGCTGCTTACGCACAAAAAGCCACACACAAAAGCTTCAGTTCAAACTATCTCAAAATGGTTGAAACAGGTGTTGGTTTTAGCGGGAGTAGACACTGATGTCTTCAAATCTCACTCCACCAGGGCGGCAGCTACGTCCGCGGCGAAGGGGCGGGACGTACCTCTCGAGCATATTTTAAAAATCGCAGGGTGGAGTAAAGAAGAAACTTTTTCAAAGTTCTACAACAAACCTGTTCACACTATGACAAGCTTTGGACACGCGGTGTTGGGAGCACTATAATCACCTGCTTTGTTTGCTATTAATTGCTATAATCAGTTGTGTAGTCACTGATATCTTTTGTCACTTGTAATCATTTTTTCCCTCAAATATAAGGAGGGTATTATATGGTCTTTCAACCATTAAAAAATTTAATTGTGAAAAAGATCTAACTTTTGTCTGCTTTCTCATGTATGTGTTTACTTAGCCGGACTGTCGTATGGATTAATTCTACGACATAAAAAACACAGAAAGCTTTAAAACTCTTCACGTAGTCACTCACGTGACTCCGAAGTAAAATAGTAAGATTAAACGAGAACTCACCTGTTCGAAGTTTGATCGTTATTTTACGAGGAGTTACGATGAGGGATTACGTGCCCTCCGCTCCCACCCTCGTAAAATAAATGATCAAATGGTGGTTCTAAGTCTTTTTATGAGCCTTACTATGTTACTCCGGCTTTGGTGTTCTGTGTTTTTCATGCCGTTGCTTTGAAGTATGCCGTTACCAGCGTGAGGCGGGCTCTTCTTCACGTAATCCCTCATCGTAACTCCTCGTAAAATAACGATCAAACTTCGAACAGGTGAGTTCTCGTTTAATCTTACTATTTTAGTTCCTCTAATAAATACCTTAAAAATTTCCCATAATAAGGTAGGTGAAGTGTCTGGTGTATCATCTGTCTCAAAGAAGAATACCATCTGCTCTTTTAAATATGTACAACCTTGAGAGTTACAGTGGCTTGCAATTCATACCCCTTGAACGTTTCCACATTTTGTCACATTACAACCACAAACGTAGATGTATTTTATTGGGATTTTATGTGATAGACCAACACAAAGTGGTGCATAATTGTGAAGTGGAAGGGAAATGATACATGGTTTCCAAATTTTATTACAAATAAAAAACTGATGTATTTTAAATATATGCGTGGTTATTTTGTATAGCTGTGATTAACACATAATAGTAATGATATCGCAACTCTAACGATATCGAGAGATGAGTAGATCATGATTTCATTAGTGTTTAAGAAAGAACTGCAGATGCTGGATAAATCAAAGGTAGACAAAAATGGTGGAGAAACTCGGCGGGTGAGGCAGCATCTATGGGGCGAAGGACTAGGTGACGTTTCAGGTCGAGACCCTTCTTCAGACTGATCAGACTTGGTGGGAAGATAGCCCTTCGTAGTTCTGTCTAAGTTCGTATCAGTGTATTCTAGCAATTGCAGTTGCTCTTTATCACTGTGTTTAACAGGAACGTCTCCAGAAGGTTACCGAATGAAGGGACCCCATTTGACGAATGAATTCAATCCTCCATGCAGAATATTGATGTTTATGGTGTCTACGTTAGATGCGTCAGAGGGGAGTTTCAAAACAACAGGAAACGTAATATTAAAGTTAACTCTGGGGAAAGACAAGGAAAGAAGGTTACATGGGCATTCATTATCGTTTATTTCAACCCCACTCGTGTTATTAGGATACAGACATGCTCTGTACAATGGCGTGGTGGTTCTGTTTGGGCAAACTACCCAATGACTAGGCCTCTTAACCGTCTATGTCAAATCATTCAACAGCTGCTTCCCGATGTGCATCGTTAAGGCTTTTAAATAAACCGACTTGTTCGATAGACTCACCAGCGACTTAAGGGCTGTTTTAGTTTATTTCCGTGTCTCCCTGAGTAAAGTCAGGTATGGGCTACGGGTAAAGTACAACATTCCCTCCTAAATGATGATCGGATTATATGGGCTTGTCGGGAGATACCAAGATCGATCTTAATATATAACTATTGGAAGTTTTGCGACTAAAAAGCAAACATGCCGTGTTGATTTAATGAGTGTAAGGAATGCTCAATTGATATCTCACCGGGACGGCGCGATTCTGATGCTGCCATAGGAAGGGTGTTGTCGGGCTGAACGGGTGCAAAGAGGATTTCCGGCGATGTCTTCGGGCCGTAGCTACAGTGAGAAGTTCGCCAGGCTAGCTCCGTATTCAATGGGACGCAGAAAGCTCGAAGGTGTTCATAAAAAGTGTAAAAAATCATCAGGGTGAATGATAGGGTGAATGCAAGGTTTATCCAGATTAGGGGAATTAAGAGCCATAGGACATGAGAAGGTGAGAAGAGAAAGATGCAATAGGAAACTGTGGTCAAATGTTCAGACAGGGGGTAAGGGAAGAGCCGGAGTCGATAGGCCAGA
Source organism: Okamejei kenojei (assembly GCA_035221665.1). NCBI lineage: Eukaryota > Metazoa > Chordata > Chondrichthyes > Rajiformes > Rajidae > Okamejei > Okamejei kenojei. Next base: position 51,063 of record JAVHYY010000127.1, read on the forward strand.
CAGGTACGACAACAACATTTCAAATACATTTGGATGTGCAGGTGGATAGGAAACTTTTAGATGGTTATGGGGCAATCGCGTGCAGGTGGATACGTGTGGAATTCCCGGCCACAGAGGGCAGTGGAGGCCAAATCACTGGTTGGATTTAACAGAGAGTTAGATAAAGCTCTAGGGGCTAGTGGAATCAAATAATATGGGGAGAAGGTAGGCACGGGTTATTGATTGGGGACTATCAGCAGTGATCGCAATGAATGGCGGTTCTGGCTCGAAGGGCCGAATGGCCTCCTCCTGCACCTATTTTCTATGTTTCTATGTTTCAATGATACACAATGCTGGTCTAACTCATCCGGACAGGCAACATATTAGGAGGGAATGAATGGGTGATGTTTGGGGTCCACATCCTTCTTCAGCCTGACGTCAGTGGGGAGGGATATACATAGATAAGGAACCATGAAGGTGTGAAAACAAGACAAAGGGAATGGAGTTCAAGGACATGTAGAATAGATCGTTGTTAGCTGGGAGAAGGCAACAGCATTGCAAACAGAGATAAATGCACTCATAGGTAGTAAGACTGGTCGAAGTACTGGGAAGGGGAGGGATGAAGACTGTGAGAGGGCAATGGTTACTTGAAGTTAGAGAAGTCATTGTTCGTACCGCTGGGGAGTAAACTTTAAGAGACAAATATGAGATGCTGTTTCTCCACTTTGCGCTAGTCCTCACTCTGACGATGGAGCGGGCCCACGACAGAACGGTCAGTGCAGTAATGGGAGAGGGAGTCTAAGTGCTTAGCTCAGGTAGGTTTAGGCGTTCAAAGAAATGATTTCCGAGCCTGCCGCTTAGAGTCATCGATAATTAAGAGTGTTTGGGCGGAATGACCTATGCAAGTTCTGCCAAGGATCACCTCCTCAACTCCTGAGCAAACAATCCAAATGTATCCATAATCTTCTTAGAGAAAATAACCTCCGAATGCCGGCAACATTCTGGATAACCTCTTCAGCACCCACTCCTTATTCCATCTTTAATAGGGTGACAAGAACTACGCACAGTAATCCAAATTCGGTATAACTAAAGTATTATAAAGCTGCAGAATGGTTTGCTCATTCTTCTACCTGCCATGAGAAAATCGTTCTAAAGTGTCGAAGTAACGTAATAAGGTCAAATAGTCATACGTGACATTTGCAGAGTTATACTATTCGGCCCATCAAGTCGACTCCTCCATTCAATTCCCATGCCTTCTCCCCATAACCCCTGACACTCGTACTAATCAAGAGACTTACACAATTCTTAAGGGGTTGGAAGGATAGATGCAGGAAGATTGTTCCCGATGTTGGGAAAGTCCAGGACAAGGGGTCACAGTTTAAGGATAAGGGGGAAGTCTTTTAGTTCTGCGATGAGAAAATCATTTTTCACACAGAGGGTGGTGAATCTGTGGAATTATCTGCCACCGAAGGTAGTTGAGGCCAGTACGTTGGTTATATTTAAGAGGGAGTTAGATGTGACCCTTGTGGCTGGAGGGATCAGGGGGTATGGAGAGAAGGCAGGTACAGGATATTGAGTTGGATGATCAGCCATGGTCATATTGAACGGCGGTGCAGGCTCGAAGGGCCGAATGGCCTACTCCTGAACCTATTTGCTGTGTTTCTCTGTTCTATGAACCTATCTATCTCTTTAAGTCCAAGCGTTAACAAATTATCACAACGCTTTGCCCCAATTAGCGATCTAATGTGCCTTTTCTGCACCGCCTTCTATTCAGCGCATTCACATTCATGAATGTTGGGGCCCAACAGAACCTGGGAGGGATTGTTGAATGCGGGAATTGTTCATTACATCGCCGATTAAAATTGGGTGTTGTGACGTAAGGAACGATGGATTTCGGATTTTGGATTTCGGCTGCGATTGCAGAGATGTTATATCAGTAGCGTCAGAATGGCGATGGCAGCAGATATGCTGATTGGTCAGAGATCGCAGAAGATACGGCGTCTATTTTCCAATCAGCCGCTAGGTGGTTTCATGAAAGATGCGGCGAATATCGAGGGCCGAAATCTGCACCTCGTATATTGTAATCCCTTTTGGTTTTGCTTAGGACACGACTTTATTGATGAACCGAAACAAGGAGGTAACAGGATATTTTACAGCGCTTATCATCTGCTCCCTGAACTTGGACTGGGTGACAGCGTAAATAATAGTGTTGGTGCAGCAGCTAAGATTCTTTAGCAAAGACCCAACTTCGTGAAACACGTCTTCATATTCGTTATAATCGTTATAAGATTTTGCGAACGTATAATAGACAAAATCTACAACGTTAGTCAGCCATAGGAGGATGAAGCTGCCGGATAGCGTGAGAAGCAAAACCATTGACCTACGCCTATTCTCCATCTCCGGGTCACTGCAGTTCTTCCCCTTGGACTGACCCATCAGTTCTTTACGGACCCGACTGGTTACTAAAATGTGGCGGACTGTCAGTGCGTTGAGAAGCAGGATTATAACGAAAGGGAGGATAGGAGTTAAAATCCTGTCGAAACTGTCCAATCCCACCCATCCAGGCTCTATGAAATAACTTGGTTTATAGTAACAGAACCACGATACGTTATCGATTATCTGTCCCGCCCGAAATGGGAAGAAGTATGGAATGTTTTTCAGACAGAACAGAACGCCGATGGTTGCGAGAACGGCAGCCGCTGTTTGCCGGGTGCAATATTTTGTTTTCAGCTTCTGGCAACAAATAGCGACATAACGGTCGAAGGTGAATGTGACGGTGAACCAAACGGAACAGTCCGTGGAGACACGGCGTAGCAGACGGCGTAGAATGCACACGGTGGTGAGATCCAGGAAATTCACCGGGAAGTAGTAAGAGTGGATCTGACGTAATATGACTTCAGCGACAATGACTAGCAGATCCGCTGCTGCCATGGCCACCAGGTAGCGAGTCGTGCAGGTGGAGAGACCACATTTCCCCCGCGATAGGATCACGATCGCTATTACATTGACTAGAAGGTTAAAAGAAAACATGGCATATGGAGATATCTGAACCCAAATATTCCGGTGTTACACATAAAATGCTGGAGTACCTCAGCGGAACAGGTAGCGTTTTTGGAGAGAGGGAATGGGTGATGTTCCGGTCGGGACCGTTCTTCAGACTGATGACAAGTGAGTGAGCGGGATAGTGATAGAATGTAGTCGGAAACAGTAAGACAGGTGGCTAAACTGGGGAGGGGGACGGAATGGAGAGAGAGAGGGACAGCGACGTACATTCCGGTTCCAGAGAGAGGCCCCTTTTTCTAATCTACAAACTTATTGCAGAGTTGGTTGCCACCAGGCGGGCGGCGCCACCAATGATATTATAAAAGCGGCTACACATATCCAGCATCTAGACTGTAGAACCTAAAAAAGGAACAGCGCACAAACATGCCTTTCGGCGAGAGTATGTGCATGTATCTCATCTACCTACAGGTCTTACATATCTAACCATTCCTTAATAGAATGGAACAGCGAAGCTCCTTGAAGTTTCTTTAACGCCACTTTCATATTCGCCTTACAAACCAATCATGGCAGAGCTTTCTATACAACAACAGTCACTGTGCATAAATGTATTCAACGTTGCCTCGTTCACCTTAAAGTAGCAATGTTACAAAATTTTGAGATTTTAAAAATCAAGTCTGCAATTTATCCCATCAGATAAAGCATAACAAAGTTTAATTTGACACCTAATTCACTTTCATATCTTCAATATTAAAAATGTTACGCCCATTTTCATACTACGAAATTCGCATCTTGTTCCCTATTGCTTTTCCATTGACTTAACTCAAAAGATGTGATCGAGGACAGTCAAAAGCCCATAACTTTCTTAAAAATTAGGAGACCTGAATGAAATTGTCAGTTATTATAGATGAAGCATTCTGAAACAAACATGAAACAATCTTACTTGGATGAACAGAAATTAAAACATATAATTAGTTAGCAAATTGTAGCTAATTACAAAATTCAATTCCTAGATCTAAACATCTTTCCATTTCTTAAGAAAAGGTAAACATTTTTAAATAGCCTAAGTGTCCAAATAATATTCACACAAGAACTCACAATATAGCATGATTTGCAAATCTCATGGTTATGAATTATAGGCCAAATGGAAGGAATTTAGTGTTTAATTCCCGTAAATTAATGGGCATTTAAATCATATTGCGAGTGAGATTTTGTGGAACGCAATTGTTTGGAACGTTGCGGTTGCGGTGAATTTGAACCCCATGTCGGCATGAAAAACACTGCCGGTTCGTATGGGGCCATAATCACATTGTCGCCAATGAAATTTGGATTAAAGTAACCCTAAGACGCAAGTTTTTATGTAAAATACACGACTTATCATATGTTTTGTCCCCTATGTAAGATCCGTCCGTTGTCGGCGTTGACGGCGTTAGAAGTAGATTTTTATTTTACTCCAACGATCAAATTGTCCAGCGATTTTGTTTTTAATCTTCCGAGAACGGATGTCGGAGCGATTTTTTCTGCAGCAGCTTAGCAGCCTGAGAAAGATCGATTCCGACGGCAGGAGAAAACGGCATTTTAATCTCCCCCCCCCCCCTGCAAATGCGCCAAAGTCGCTCACACGGCCAGTGGAAGAACTGCAGCGCCGCTGAAGGTATGTACTGTAACATGCCTACTTATCACAATGTCTACACCTGAATCAATGTGTACATTCTCCATGCCTCTCACAATGCCGTATCTTGTTCCACAGAAAAACAATCCAAGACAATCCAAGACAAAATGCTGCTACCCTCCCGTAACACAGGTGCACTCCCATTTGTCCCACAATCTACCACTTTCCAACAGTCACCCGTTATTATCCACTTCTCCTAATTTTGCTCTCCTATCTCCTGCAACTCATTTGCATTTCGTCTTTCCCCTCCCTCTGTCCCCTTCGTGCTTTTCCTTTAAATGAAGGCACTCTCATCTTAATGTTGCGCCGTCTAGTTGTTGACATTTCAACCTTGGGGTAAAAGTTTTGGCTATCAACTTTATCTATGCCTGTCATCAATGCATATACTTTCGTCGGGTCTCTCCTCAGCCCCCGTCACTTCCTACAGAACAATACATTCTCTTCGTCCAATTTATTTTGACAGAAAATACCTTCTATTGGATAGTATTTTGATAAACCGCCTCTGGACCATCTCCATTCTCCACGTCCTTCCTATATGAGGGAAACCGAAACTGCATAAAATACTCCAAAGTTAGACGATGTTCTATTATCAGTCAGGTCTTCAAACTCTAGATTTGTTTTATGATAGCATTTCACAAAAGTGAACAAAGCTAAATATAAAATATATGAATTGAATTAGGCTGCCAAAGCACCAAATAGTTTAAGCAGCTCACAGGACGCTAAAACGCCGGAGCCACCAACATCAAAGAATAATGCGTTTACTAGTTCATTTTTCTGTCTGGAAAAGCTTACACTGTGGGATCCGGTGAGCTGCAAACAGGTACCCTTAACAACACTGATACTCAGTTGAGGCTTGCGGTCCAACAAAGCAAGACAGGTAGACAGAGTCGCACATAAGGCATACGATGCGCTGCCTGCAGCGATTCGCGTATTGAGAATTAGTTGGGCGATCATGTTGCCGCCTTATAGGACATATGTTTGGTTGCGTTAAAGTATTGTGTTCATTTGTCATATTTGGGGAGCGTACAGAGGTGGATAAGCAGAATGCTCCTTTATTGGAGGATCAGAGCTATAAAATGAGTTTGGCCCAATTGGAATATTGTCTCTGGAACGTCGGAGGTTGAGAGTGAGACCGAACAGAATAATTTACAATTATGAGGCATAGATAGGATAGACAAATATATATCCTATTTCACTGGATGGAAATCTCAAAGTCTAATGTGCATAGCTTTTACGTGAGATTTGTAACATTTAAATGACCTGGTGGGGAGGCGGCATGCTCTTTACACAGATAATATTGGGTGAATCGTACACGCTGTCAGGGGTGATGGTGAAGGCAGAAACGACAAGCGCATTGAGAAACTTTTCGTTGAGCAAATGAATCAACAGGACATGGAGGGAAGTACTGTAGATCACATGGTGGGAGATCAGATCAATTTATCCGGTTGACGGACATCGTGGGTCCAAGGGAATCCATCTTTGCTGTACAGTTCCATCTTATAAAACAGTAGTGGACAGTTAAGAAATGTCGTTGTAAGAATCGGGAGGCCGGCAGGGCATCTTGTAAACCGTTCATTCTAGAACAATAACGCAGATTATTATCTGAATGGTGTCAGGTGGAGGTAAAGCGGAGATGCAACGAGGCTCGCGTATCCTTGTACATTAAACACTGTTAGTAAGCATACAGGCACAGCAGGCAGTGAGGAAAGCAAATGACATGTAGGACTTCATATCGAGAGGATTTGAGTATTGCAGCAAGGAGGTCCGACTGCAGGTGCACAGAGCCCTGGTGAGACCACAGCTGGAGTATTATATGGTGTTTTAGTCTCCTAATTTGCCGAAGGACATTCTTGCTATTCAGAGAGTGCAGCGTACGTTCATCAGGTTAATTCCCGGGATTGCGGGACGAACATATGATGAACTAATAAAGCGACTGGGTTTCAATTAACTGCAACTTAGAAAGACGAGAAGGGATCATATAGAAACATATAATTCTTAAGGCATTGGATGAGCTAGATGTGGAAAATGTTCCCGATGTTGGGGTTGCCAGAAACAGGAGTCACATTTTAAGAATAAGGGGTCGGCCTTTTGGACTGAGGTGAAGGAAAACGTTTTCACACAAAGAGATTTGGATCTGTAGAATTTTCTGCCACAGAAGGCAATGGAGACACATTCACTGCATATATTCAAATGAGAGTTAGATATAGTACTTAGGTTTAACGGTATCAAGGAATATTAAGAAAATAACGACATGGTGAGAAATCATGAACGGGGTATTGATTTTGGATCATCAGACATGATCATGTTGAATGGCGGTGTGGCTCAAAGGGTCGAATGGCCTACTCATGCATCGTTTTCGATGTTTCCAGTTTTCTATGTTTCTTTGTCACAAAAATCTACCACGCCATTCCTTGCAGAGAGTGGGTAAATTTGAAACGTCGCCGTAACTTACCAGGTACTCCAAATACCGCAATGATCGGGTACAATATCTTCTCCACGCTATAATATCGCTCGCGCATTGTCTGTGCCAAACTGAGTGTACACCCTTGTTGCAAGCAAGCGATCGACATTGTGTCACGCGCATTCACAATCCCACAGTTTTTATACCTGGTGACATCTCGGCAAGGGTAGTGAGTTTGCAACATCTTCCAAAAATAGGGACATGGAGAAAAATTACAGAATCTCCTGAGGGAGTTATATTGCAAAACTGTGCAAAGATACATTGTGAAATTTGCAAAGAAAACAACAAATGACGACAGTCCCCCGCAATCGGCTTTGGCAGATTACTTTTAATCACAGATTTAATTGAGAGACTCAAATAAATGAAACATCGGACCCACTCCCAAGTGGGAATTATGTGCAGATGGTACACAGATTGATCAAGGGTACATCATTCCGGTCATCCCTCTTAGACTCATATAGTGATACAGCCTGGAAACATGCCCTTCGGCCCAACTTTCCCATATGGGCCAACATGTCCCCGCGATACTCGTTCCACCTGCCCGCGTTTGCTACAAACACCTACAGACCTTTCCGATCCATGTACCTGTCTAACTGTTTCATAAACGTTGGGATAGTCCCTGCCTTAATTACCTCTTCTGGCAGCTTGTTCCATACACCCACCACCCTTTGTGTAAAATAGTTACCTCTCAGATTCCTACTAAATATTTTCCCTTCACCTTAAAACGATGTCTACCGGTCCTCGTATTCCCTCGTCTGGGCAAGAGACTGTGGAGCTGCCAGACCTATTCCTCTCATGATTTTATATAGCACTATAAGTTAACCCCTCGTCCTACTTCGCTCTAAGAAATAAATCCCCAGCCTACTCAATCACTTCCAAAACTAAGACCCTTTAGTCCTGGCAACATGCTCGTAAATCTTCTCTGTACCCTTTCCAGCTTGACTCGTCTTTCCTATCCTTTCCTATGGTGCTCACAATTGAACACAATACTCCAAATGTGATCGCATCATCGTCTTATACACTCATATGCTATACTCTTCAGAAGATAAAACATGTTAGAAAACCAGCGGCCTGGGGTACATTTGCGTCACCTCCGTTCTCACACGACTGGCAGTTCCTCCGCAGAAGCAGCGCAGTGTTTCGAACTTCCAACCTTCCTCATTGTGGTCGTTTTCTCTTTGGAAGCGGAACGATGCAATGCTGCAAAATTATATTTTGCTGTCTGGTATTGTTCTCGTTGCAATACCTCTTGTATTGACTGTAACTGGGTTGTAGTCATGCATAGTACGGGTTGATGTATCTGGATGGCACGCACACAAATGTACCCTTTTCTCTGTATCTAGGTACACGTGCCAATAATATACCGTCAGCGACTGAAAATGACCGCCATCCGCCATTGATTTTAAAAGTCAACCGCACACAGAGATGTTCATAAGATCAAAATGATCTTACGGTAATGGGGAAAATGCTAGAGTCAGTTTGATAAAGATGGGATAGGAGCACATTTGGAAAGTGGTGGTATCATTGGACAAATTCAGCATGGATTTATGAAAGGTAAATCATATCTGACGAATCTTATAGAATTTTGGAGGATGTAACTAGTCGAGTGGATAAGGGAGAACCAGTGGATGTGTTGTATCTGGACATTCAGAAGGCTTTCGACAAGTTCCCACATAAGAGGGATGCAAACATAAAGCACACGGTATTGGGGGTTCAGTATTGATGTGGATAGAGAACTGGCTGGCAGAGAGGAAGCAAAGAGTATGAGTAAATGGGGTCCTTTTCAGAATGGCAGGCAGTGACTAGTGGGGTACCGCAAGGCTCAGTGCTGGAACCCCAGCTATTTACAATACATATTAATGGTTTTGACGACGGAATTGAATGCAACCTCCAAGTTTGCGGATGACACGATGCTGGGGGGCAGTGTTAGCTGTGAGGAGGATGCAAGGAAGCTGCAAGGTGACTTGGATAGGCTGGGTGAGTGGGCAAATGCATATACAGGATGCAGCCTATCTGGCCCTGGGGATTTATCGGCCTTTAATCCATTCAATTTACCTAACACCACTTCCCGGCTAACCTGGATTTCACTCAAATACTCCATCTGATTTGACCCCCGGTCCATTGCTATTTCCGGCAGATTATTGATGTCTTCCTTAGTGAAGACAGAACCAAAGTAGCTATTCAATTGGTCTGCCATGTCCTTGTTCCGTATGATAAATTCCCCTGTTTCTGACTGCAAAGGACCTACATTTGTTTCAACGAATCTTTTTCTCCTCACAGATCTATAAAAACTTTTGCAGTCAGTTTTTATGTTCCCTGCCAGTTTTCTTCCATAATCTATTTTCCCTTTCCTAATTAAGCACTTTGTCCTCCTCTGCTGGACTCTGAATTTCTCACAGTCCACTGATAGGTTGCTTTTCCGGGCTAATTTGTATGCTTCATCTTTTGTTTTGATACCATCCCTGATTTCCCTTGTTATCCACGGATGCACTACCTTCCCTGATTTATTATTTAGCCAAACTGGGATGAATAATTGTTGTAGTTCATCCATGCAGTCTTTAAATGCCTTCCATTGCATATCCACCGTGAACCCTTTAAGAATCACTTGCCTGTCTATCTTGGCCAATTCATGTCTCATACATTCAAAGTTACCTTTCTTTAAGTTCAGAACCCTTGTTTCTGAATTAATGATGTCAACTTTCCATCCTAATGAAGAACTCAACCATATTATGGTCACTCTTGCCCAAGGGTCACGCACAACAAGACTGCTAACTAACACTTCCTCATTACTCATTACCCAATCTAGAATAGCATGCTCTGTCGTTGGTTCCTCTACATGTTGGTATAGAAATACATTCCAAGAAATCCTCTTCCTCAGCACTCCAGCCAATTGTATTCACCCAATCTATATGTAGATTGAAATCAGCCATGATAACTGTTAATGGGTGACTTCACTAGGCTCGAAGTGAAGTCCTGACATCCCAGGAATCAGTTTGATGAACATTCTCTGTACCCCCTCTATGGCAAGAATGTCTTTCCTCAGGTTTGGAGACCAAAACTGTACGCAATACTCCAGGTGTGGTCTCACCAACGAGGCAACAGCATCAGCAGCAAGAATGATTTTTGTGTTAGACTAAACGTGCACATATATATAACCTATAATGCCTGAATTAAAAACACGTTTATTCACGACGTTTGGTGCCTCTATAGTATCTGTCTCTTTCTCTCTCTCAAGGATCCGCTAAGCTCCACTGTGCTGAAGGGTCAGATATTATGTTTCATTCCTCTGTGACTCCATCAGGCATATGTTAAATTGACCGTACTCTGCCCACATCCCCGTTCAACTGTGAGTCCCTATATAACGTCTACAGTGTCTCTACAGTTGCCTTCCCTATTCTCGTGCAACTGCACGGTTCGTTCAAACCTCAAGAGATGGAAGATCATTTTGTAATCACTTTTCAGGTGTTGCTAGACTGGTTTCGCGGTACGAAAATGAAAAGGGTAACCTCAATAACTGATGGACATTCAGAATTTATCGTTACAAGGATGATGAGAACAAAATATTTCCACATCTTCCCTAACGGTCTAATTTTGCGCATCATTATCATTGCAATTAAACCTGAACAGAATCCTTGAGCTGAGATCAACTGTATTTTTAACGGACTCTCGGCAAACCCCCTTTTGAATTCTTTCACGGATTTTTCTCACACATATTTCAATACCCCAAAGATAAACAAATAATACCCTTTCGTTTCCCCCATTTACATGCAAAGTGGCGCACATTGATCTATTTACAAGACCGATGCATTTGTGCTTAAACATATCCCACCTTCACTCTATTACGAACAAACGGAAATAGGTGACGAACATGCAATGTCTGACGAGGAATGTTGAGTATTCCATGGTCACTAAAGCCGCCAGGTCTATGACTGACCCGTCGTGGTACTCCTGCATTTCTTGTCTATCTCTATCATTATAACGACACATGTTTCAGTACTGCCGGAAAACTAGATGGAGCAGAGCTCTGGATGTTGCGCCCGCGATTCTAGCTGGGATGTTGGCAATTGGGAGATCACACATTTACCACAAATAACGGAACGTTAAAACCGGTGCAAAAATATACATTCTGTCGGAATAATTTATTTTAATCGACTGAGGCAGTTTTCAAACACCACCAAAGGATATTTCACCGCCTTTTTCAACTCCTGTCTGAATTTAGCCTGGGTCACTGCGTAAATAAAGGAATTCGTGCAGAAGCTGAGGGTCGAGAGCATGTTAGCGCTTTCTTGGAGAATGTAACGTGGATTTCTGAAACTGAAACCGGAGATATAAGCACCGCCTTTAATCCGAACGAACATAAAATTAACGACATACGTACACCACAAGAGCAGAAAACTGGCGGAGATGTTGAAAAGCAAAATTATGGATTTTCTCCGGTTCTCCATTTCTGCATCTTTCCCATCCTCGCGCTCCTTGTTACCACGAAGTGCATTGCGGATTCTGTTGGACACAAATATGTGTCTGATAGTCAGAACATTGAACAAAAAGATCAGAAGGAAAGGGACAGAAGGTGTTAACATGCGATCCAGCCAATCGTAGGATTTCCAGACAGGTTCAGTGAAGAAGCTTAATTTAATGTCACAAAACCAGGGCACTCCGTCCACTGTATACAATGGTTGGTATGTAAAGTAGTAAGGGGCGTTCTTTACAGCGCTCAGCCCACAGACAGCAGCTATTACCACAGCCGCGGTTTTCTTCGTGCAGTAACCATCTTTTAGCTGCCGGCAGCAAATGGCTGCGAATCGATCGAAGGTGAATGCAACCGTCAGCCACACCGATGAATCCCTGCTTGTATAAATCATCACCGTGCTGAAACTACAGGCAGGAGTGGTGGAGAAGAAACTGTTAATAAAGTAGATCCCGGTGATTCGATTCAGTATCACGGCGGAGACAATTACCAGCAGATCCGTCACCGCCATGGCCACTAGGTAATAAGTAACACATTTGGAGAGTCCACATCTCCCTCGCGATAGGATCACAACGGCCGCTATGTTCGCTGTTAAGAGAAACAACGATAAGGGTAAAGGAGTAACGACAAAATAATGTTTGATGTAGTAAAACAGTGAGGAGTTGACGAAAAAACTGCTTTAAAACGATGTGGCGGGGAGGGTGTATCGAATAGTTATTCGACCGATAATGGGATTGCGGACGCGAGATCTGTGGGATTGGCTCACTGGAGTTTAGGACAACCAGAAATGATGTTACAAAGTTCATCAGCATCCAATCAACACAGAGCGGAGCGCGTGGGTGTGTGTGTGGGGGGGGGGGGGGGGTGTTGACATCCACAATCAAGATTCAAGTCGGTTGTGACAAGACATTCCCTTTTTATTCGTGTGCTGGAGAAATGTCATTCCACATAGGACGATGAACATGCACAATCATTACCCCGTCCATACCTTCTCCCCATATCCACTGACTCGGCTATCTTGGAGAGTTCTATCTCTCTCTCTCTCTCTTGAAAGCATCCAGAGATCCGGCCTACAGCGCCCTCTGAGGCAGACAACTCCACAGATTCACGACCCTCTGTGTGGATTTCCTTTCCCTCATCTCTGTTCTAAATGGCTTACCCCTTATTCTTAAACTGTGGCCCATGTTTCTGGACTTCTCCAACATCGGGAACATGTTTCCTGCCTCTGGCGTACCCAAAGCCTTAATAATCTATATGTTATAAGATCCCTCTCATCCTTCTGAATTCCAGAGTATTCAAACCCACCCGCTATATTCTATCAACATATGACAGTACCGCCTTCCCCGGAATTCACCTCGTGAACCTACGCTGCACTCCCACAATAGAAAGAAAGTCCTTCCTCAAATTTGGAGACCAAAACTGCACACAATACTGCAGTCTCATTAGGGCCCTGTACAACTGTAGAAGGACATATTTGCTACTATACTCAACTCCTCTTGTTATGAAGGCCAATATGCCGTATGCAAATATGCTATTTCATTACCTGCTGTACCTGCATGCTTACCTTCAGTGACTGATGAACAAGGCCCGCCAGATCTCGCTGTACTTCCCCCTTTACCATAGTGACACTATTTAGATTAAATCTGCTTAATGGTTTTGCCACAGAAGTAGATAACCGCACATTTATCGACATTAAACTGCAACTGCCATGCATATGCCCACTCACGCAACCTGTCCAATTCACCCTGCATCCTCATAGCACACACCTCACAGTTCACGCTGGCATCCAGCTTTGTGTCATCTTCAAATTTGCTAATGTTACCTTTAATCCCTTCATCTAAATCATTAAGGTATATTGTAAATAGCTACGGTCTCATCACCGAGCCTTGCGGCACCCCACCTGTCACTGCCTACCATTCTGAAAGGGACACATTAATCCCTACTTTTTGTTTCCTGTCTGCCAACCAATTTTCTTTCCATGTCAGTACCCTACCCCCAATACCATGTGCTCTAATTTTGCCCACTAATATCCTATGTGGGACCTTATCAAAGGCTTTCTGAAAGTCCAGGCGCACTACATTCCCTTATCCATTTTGCTGGTTACATCCTCAAAACATTCCAGAAGTTTAGCCAAGGTTGAGTTCCCTTTCGTAAATCCATGCTGATTCGGATCCATCATGTTACAACTATTTCATATTTTATAATTGACTCCAGTATCTCCCCCACCACCGAGTTCAGGATAACTGGTTAATAATTCCTTATTTTCTCTCTCCCGCCTTTCGTAAAAAGTGGGATAACATTAGCTACCCTCCAATCCACAGGAACCGATCCCGGTGATATCACTGAATCAGAGTCTCTCCCATTCCAACTCCGCTGATTTGTGTCTGGCTCCAGTGTAAACGAGCACCTGCAGTCCTTCCCTGGACAATTGCAAACGGTTTTGTTTGATTTTAAAGTTCGAAAGGGATTAGATAATTCCGCTTGTCTCACAGAAACGTCACCTCATCTTCTGATTCGGCAACGTGTCTCCCAAGCACGGGCACCGCCGCTGTTGCAATAATCGACGGTCCAGATTTTATGTCCTAACTTGTTGAGAATGGCAAAATAGAATATAATGCAATAAATTCACAAAAGGGTTGTTCCAGATAATATTTAAATATAAATAGAAGTACAGTAAAATCTCACAATCATTAAATTAACTAAATTACACCCTCTGAAAATACATAGCCAAGCGGTTAATGTCACATAAGATACATGATACAGCAGAAAACACCCAGCTGGAGAACATCACAGCATTGAACATAGTTGTCGATGTAATATGTTCTGTAACTGCCCTGCACCATAAAATGGAAATTAATATCCACTCAAAGCCACTTAATGTACCTGCGGAATTATGTACACGATTGCACCTCATCCTTTTACTGTAATAGGGCAGAATGATAACGAATGGATATCATATTTGTTATAACAAACCATTCTAAAACAGCGGGTGTGAATATTGTACGGCATATAATCACTCATGTTAAACTTATCGTGGAATGTGAAGCCGCACACTGATATTCGCGTCATCCTAATTAATCTACCAAAAGCCTAAACCGTCATCACATAGCCGTCACAGGCCGGAGAGAGCAACAGCAGCATGTCACTGGGTATCACCAACATCATACACAGATCAACAAACACTGGAGGCTTGCAGACTGCATACGCGATTGCAGTGGATGACTAAAAGGCTCAGAGGCCGGCAATGCTAAGAAGCTTAAAATTAGTAGTCACAGTTATGGATACACTGACATATATGTAAACGATTTTGGACCCGATCAATCGAAGTTAAACTTACGTGGAACACCAATAATTGCGAGAAAGGGGTAGTAAATGGCAAACAATATCCCACTTGCTGGTCCGTGCATTGTCTTCAATGGGCGACCTGTATTCCCCAAACAGCCAACATGTCGCACTTATATTTTCCGCGAGAATCCCAGGTGAGTCAATTTATCTTCATGTTCCCCACAGTTTGAACGACTACGAATGATGCCATTCAGATTCATGGCATTGTTGTTTTTTTCACAGTCCACTGCAACAGAAAACATTTCCCAAATGGGTACAAATAAAATAAATTGGATATTCAATAATTTATGAACGTCACCCTGGCAAAATAATATCTAGATGTTTCTTCCCTGCCCTGTTTATTGTCCGATGTTACGTTACCTCCAACGTTCGAATATTTCATATCCAATGAGTTCCAATGAAATTATATATTTTTTTACACTCGACAAACAAGAAAGCGTCACTTCAACAACATTCAATTTTGCTACACGCACACTGTGACATTAATATGACCAAGCAAGATTAATCCAGCCATGTTGTTTCTGGTGAGTAAATAGTGTTGGAGCATTCAAAATATACCGCTCAGATTCTGCCTCATTATTGGTGATTTTATTATGGACCTTTCTTGTCATTTCCCTTTGGTGGCCGCTCTATTTGTTATACCATATTTGTTTATCTTTACAAAATACCGTTTCATAATCGCCTCAATAAATCGGATTCAACAAGTGGCCTGCTTGGTTCAAGCGTAGCCGACCTTCCATTAAAGTTGAATGTTCCTCCTCCATCAATCTCACCTGCCGGGGTTTGGCCCATATATTTCTAAAACGTTCCTATTCATTCACCTATCCAAATTAATTATTTTAATTATTTTTACAGTGCCTGCCTCAACCATCTCATCTGGCAGCTCGTCTCGTACACCCACAAAGCATTGTGTGAAAAGGATTGTGTCCCTGATAATTCGTTCCTCTTTTACATTAAGCTTATCTTTTCTAGTTTTTGTTTCCCCCAATGCGGATACAATACACTGCGCTTTCACTCTACCGAATTATCTCACAATTGTAGCTACCTTTGCAAGAGCAGCTCTTATTTTCCTGCGCTTAAAGGAAGTAGGTCCAAGTCTACCCAGGTATTTCCACATATCTCAGTTCCTCAGGTCTTGGCAACATGTAATTCGTCAATGCTCACCAACATAATTGTTACATTAGGATGGACAGACCTCAACCATATACTCCAATACAGCCTCACCAACGCCTTGTACAATGGTGACATGACATACTCACTGTCCTTGACTGGCGAAGGCCAATGCACCGAATGCCCTCATTACTAATCTATCCACTGGTGGTACCAATTTCAAGGAAAAATTACCCTACGCTCCCAGATGCCTCAGAACTACAATGTTCCGTAGATTTCCGCCAAGGTCACTGTGACGTATGATGATGTAATTCTCAATGTGCATTCAATCATCCATGTGTGCCTTCCTGAAGGCTAATTCTACATTTCTATTTAAATTTTGCATCCATTGTCCTTGCTTAAACCCATTGGCCTTTCACTTATTTCCGTTTTAATTAACAATTGATGTAATTAAAACGTTGCGAAACATGACAAACACAACTCTGCAACGAGGTAAGAGCTTCGTCTGGAATTGGCCACATTTGTCTGTCTTGGTATGTTAAAGAAAATGTAGGCACGCATGTCTTTACTGAAGGGAAATCAAAACATGGAGGACAGAGAACCGAGCACAGCACGCTGTCCACAGAGCATGGATCAATGTGGATGCAGTATAATGTGGAAAAATGTGAGGTTTTCAACTCTGGTGGCAAAAACAGGAGGGTAGCCTATTACATGAATGGTGGCAAATTAGGAAAAGGGGAGATGCAACGAGAACTGGGTGTCATGGTGCACCAATCATTGAAAGTAGGCATGCAGGTGCAGCGGGCAGTGAAGAAAGCAAATGGTATGTTAGCATTCCTCGCGATAGGATTTGAGTGTAGAAGCAGGGAGGTTCTACTGCAGTTGTACAGTGTTTTCGTGAGACTACACCTGGAATATTGCGTACAGTTTTGGTCTCCAAATCTGAGGAAATGCATTCTTGCCATAGAGGGGGCACAGAGAAGGTTCACCAGACTGATTCCTGGGATGTCAGGACTTTCATATGAGGAATGACTGTACAGTCTTGGCTTGCACTCGCTAGAATTTAGAAGACTGTGGTGAGATCTTATAGACACTTATAAAATTCTTAAGGGGTTGGATAGGCTAGATGCAGGAAGATTGTTCCCGATGTTGGGGAAGTCCAGAACAAGGGGTCGCAGTCTAAGGAAAAGGGGGAATTCATTTAGGACCGAGATGAGAAAAACACTTTTCACACAGAGAGTGGTGAGTCTCTGGAATTCTCTGCCACAGAAGGTAGTTGAGGCCAGTTCATTGGCTATATTTAAGAGGGAGTTAGATGTGGCCCTTGTGGTTAAAGGGATCAGGGGGTATGGAGAGAAGGCATGTACAGGATACTGAGTTGGATGATCAGCCATGATCATGTTGAATGGCGGTGCAGGCTCGAAGGGCCGAATGGCCTACTCCTGCACCTATTTTCTATGTTTCTACGTTTCTATGTTTCTATTAATGGGCGCAGAGTAGAACGCAGGCAGCAGGGACAAAGAAACCCATAGTACGGATCACAAAGCACGGAACACAGAGCACGGGGCGTAATGCACACAGCTTGGCCTTTGTCGAGCTACCAGTCAAATGGGGAGCCGCTAAAGTTGCATGCCGGTGAGGATGACGCCCGTGGTGCTGGGGAAGTTATCAGATACGATTGGATACAAGATTCAAGGTGAACGGCAAAAGTTTGGATAGGAACTTGAGGGATAACCCTTTCACTCAAACGGTGGAGGGTGTATGGAACAAGCTACCAAAGGAAGTGGTTGAGGGTGGGACAAGCCAAATGTTTAAGACACTGTTAAACGTGTACACGGATATAACAGGTTTGTTGGGATATGGACCAGACGCGGCGAATTGGGGCAAGAATGTTTGGGACGAGTTAGTCAGTTTGTGCAGGTTGAGTCGAAGGGCCTTTTTCCACAATGTATCACTCTATCACCCTTTGACTGTGCATATAATCTACACGCATTCAGAAAAGGGAGGATTTTATGAGGGTTATCTTACAAATGGTTCGTTGTTTGAGAAAATGCGATGATGCTGGGTGGACTCAAAGAACTGAAATAGCAGGTTAACTTGCGTTGACTACAAAGTATTGGAGTAACTCAGAGGGCCCGGCTGCACATGCGGAGCCCATGGACATACGAAATTGTCCCAATCGTCGCCGCTTCCCGTTTGTTGGCATGGTTAGCACTTTCTACTTCTGGGATCACGAATCGACTCGAGTTTCAAGGGGAGGAGAGATTCCTGCGGAGTTTGTACTTGTCTGCGGTGCGTATTTCGGTGACAATTGGGTGTTGTATTTTTCCCAGTGACCGTATATGCATTGACCTCCATAAGAACTGTCGTTGCGAAGGGTCCAGGAACTGTGGACTGAATTATAATGTTCAAATATAGATTAGAATTTCATTGCATATATTAGTATTTGTACATATGTTTGTTGTAATATTTGGGTTATATTTTAATATAACATAAATCAATTTCGTAAGTTGAAGCCCTTCATGATAGTCAAGCAGGCAGAAAAATAAATAAACTGGCAGAAATTATTTCCGCAAGAGATCTTGTAATATGTAATATGGTGTTATGGAATGTGGCTTGTTTGGGCACAACACATCTGCAACGGGAATATGGTGTACTGCATTCTGGAAGTAATAAGAACCTTGCGCAAATTTCAAACGTGTTAACTCCAAGCACAAATTACTGGGGAAACATGATATGCACAGTGGTTAACATACCGAAGGTAACTTTTCAGACGAGATGGAGATGGTCGGGGAGGTGCAGAGTAAAAGAGGCAGGAGTGTTACTCAAATTCGAGGGATCGTTTCACCGCGGTACTCAGAGATGAAATACACATAGAGATATACCATCACAGTGTTCTGCAGCGTAGCAAAAGGCTTTTCGGTCCATATTGTCCATGCCACCCAACAGGTCCCATCGACAGTAGTCTCACTTTCCCTCGTTTGTCCCATATCCCACCAACCCTGTCCTGTTCAGAGGACATAGCTTAAAGGTGAAGGGGAAACGATTTAATAGGATTCTGAGGGGTAACACAAAGAATGACGCATTTATGGAAGAAGCTGTCAGGGGAGGTAGTTGAGGTTAGAGGTATCCCAAAGATAAACAAACAGTTAGACAGGTACATCGATCAGGCAGGTTCGGAGGGGTATGAACCAAATGCCGAACGGTGGGACGTGTAGCTGTGGAGCGTTGGCCGGTGTGTTCAAGTTGGGCCGAAGGCAGTTTCCACGCTGTTTCAATATATGACTCCATCTGTCCAAACTTTGTAAACACAAAGAGTAGGGATTAACGTGGCAGGCAGTGACTAGTGGGGTACCGCGAGGCTCGGTGCTAAATTTGCAGCTATGTACAATAGCTATGTACATCTATTTACCTCCAGTCTCCATATTTCTCACATGCTTTCCCTGTCTCTATCCCCGATTGCCACACTCTCCGCAGTGTCCCTTCTTGTTCTCCTACGCTCATCCTCACATGACACAGATTAATCCTCTTTTACCATGTGTCCCTCAGCTCTATTGTTCTCACTGCCCCCAGCGTTCCAGACTCCCCCTCCCCGTTTCCGCGTTCTGTGCTGCACTGTATTTATCTTGTAGTTCTCCCACTTCCTTTATGCCCAGTCTTCATATTCCCCACACTCCCCTTCCTCTCACCAGCTCCCCCCTCCTTCACATTCACTGTCTTCCTCTGCTCTCTTTCCAGGAGGCGGCACGGAGGCGCCGCGGTAGTGTTGTTCCCTGACAGAGCATGAAGCGCATGAGACCCGGGTTCAATCCAGACTACCGGTGCTACCTGTACAGAGTTTCTACGTTCTTCCTGAGATCACGTGGGTTTCTCCAATGTATTCGATTACCTCCCATACTCGAAAGGTGTACAGGTTTTCGGATTGATTGGCTTGGTATAAGTGGCAATTGTCCCGTGTGTGTGTAGGATAGTACTAATGTGCGCGGAAGGCCTGTCGACATGGATTCGGTGGGCCGAAGGGCTTATTTCTGCGCTGTGTCTCATAATTAAACTAAATTTAAACGTATCCATTATCCTCTCTCTGGTCTCTGCCCCCTGCCTCTTCACATGTATGTTCAGTCCTTCATCACCCCTCATTTTCTCCACCCTCTAACCCATCCGAGACTCTTTCTTTCTCTTGCATTTCTCAATCACGCCCTTCTCTCCCCCAACTCTTTCCCCTAACTTTCTTCGACAAATCTCACAGTTCTTCCCCAGTATCTCACCTCTTCCAGTCTCAACCCTCTCCCAGTAGCACTGTAATTATTTCATGACTTTAGTCCCACTTTTTCTCAGAGTTTTCTTCGCTCCCACACTCAACTCTCAAACACTCCCTCTCCATTTTCTCACCTGTGCCCACTTCGACTCGCCTAGTCTCCCGCTTTCTCACTGTCCATCTCTCTCCCGCGACCCATATCCCTCACTTTCCACATACTTGCCGCCTCCTTCTCTCCAACCATCCTCCCAACTACGACTATATCTATACATTAGCAATCTGTCTCCTTCTGTCTTTCTTTGGACCCATTACACAATATTTCATTCCGTTGTCGCTCTCCCTCCGCCCTTCTTTGAATTCCATTTCACTGCACATCCCTCGTTCAGTCTCCCTGCATCTCCTCTCCGTTTTCCCTTCTCTCACTCCACCCCTTCATCCTGTAGCTAAAACATACATTTCTCTTTTCCTTCATTCACTCCCCCTCTCATTTCTCTCCACCTGCATTCCCACCTCTCTATACTTTATTTCCTTGTTCTTGCCATCCCTATAGCTACTTTCCACTGCTGTCTCTGTATAGCTATACCTTGCTAACACCCATTTCCCTATCTCGGTCCCGTTCTCTTGTTTTCCCCTTCCGTCTGCTCCCCACATTCTCTTGCTTTCCCCTTCCGTCTGCTCCCCACATCACTTTCCCCATTTCTCGCTCCACTGCATATATCCATGGCAAGATTAGCAAGTTTGCCTCTCTCTCGATATCTTTCTTTCTCTCTCATCCCTCTACCTATCTCTATTTTTCTCCAATTCATTTTCTCGTTCTCCCTCTCTATCTTTCTCTCTCTCCCCATTCCCTCTCACTCTCCCTCTCTACTCTCCATCTTTATCTTTATCTCTACCTCTCTCTCGCTCTCTCTCTCGTTCTCACACTCTCTCTCCCTCCCTCTTTTACACTCTCTCAATCTCTCCCACTATACCTCTACTATCCCTCTCTCTCTCTATCTCTTCTTTCCCTATTCGCTCTCTCTCTTTTCTCTCTAGCTTCTCCCTATTCGTCATTATTCTCCATTCTCTCTTTCTCTATCCTCTATCTCTCTAATTCACTCTTTCTCTTTTTATCTCACCCTATTTCTTTCTCACTCACCTTCTTTATCACTACGTCTCGTTCTTTCTCTCTTCCTCTCTCTCTCTCTCCATCTCCATCTCTCTCTCGCTCTCTCTTTCTCTATCTCCCTCTCAATCGTTCCCACTTGTTCTCTCCCTCCCCACTTTCTCGCTCCCTCTATCTTTCTGTATCTCTCCACCGCTCTCTATCTCTTTCTTTCTCTCCCCCTCTCCCTTGTTCTCACTCGCCCTTCCGCCATTTTCTCTCTCTCTCTCTCTTTCTGTATGTCTCTCTACCTCTCTCTCTCTCTCTCGCTCTCTCTCTCTCTCACTCTCGCTCGCTCGCTCTCTCTCTCTCTCTATCTCTCTCTCTCCGCCCTCTCTACCTTTGTCTCTCACTCTCTCTGTCTCTTTCTCTCCCTCCCACTCGCTCAACTCTCTCCTTATAAATACATCCGTGTCTCTACCCCCCTCTCCCTCTCTCTCTGTGTCTCACTCTGTATCCCACCCTCGCTCTCCTTACTTATACCATTCTCCCCACTCGATCTCTATACCTCTCCCTCTCCCCTCCCGTATCGCTCTCTCTCTCTCTCTCTCGCCTCCTCTCTCTCTGTCAACCTCCCACTCTCTCTCATCCTCTCTCGGTCTGCCGCTTTCTCCCTCGCTCGTCCATCCGCCCCGTCTGTATTTTTCTGTGCCTTTTCCGCTCTCTCTCGGTATTCTCGCTGCTGCTCCCTGTCGTCCTCGCTCTCACACTCTCTCACTACCACACGTATACACACGCACGCCAACTCTGTCTACCTATCACTCTCTCTCTCTCTCTCCAACCCCCTCTCTCTCTCTCACACACACACACACTGTCCCTCTCTCTCTCTCTCTCTCTCTCTCTCTCTCTCTCTCTCTCTCTCTCTCTCTCTCTCTCTCTCTTCCCCTGTCTCATTTTCCGGTGTGCATCAAGAAGCATTCCTCTTTTTCACTAAATTTACAAATAGATATATTGGGTACATCACGGCTCTCTTCATCTGCTCTCTGAATTTGGTTTGTGTCAGGACATATATTGCCGTGTTTGTACAGGTACTCAAAACTTGAAGCATGAACCCAACTGATTCGAACTCGCTGCCCTTGACATACGGAGTCCCGAATACACGCTCGGTCAATACATATATTACTTGTGTGCTCCATAACAATAGAAAACTGCCGGATATACAGAAGAGGAGAACAACGGATTTCCTTCGGTTCTCCATCTCCGATTCATTATCTCCAGTATTACGGCCACGGAGCCCTCTGCGGACTCGACCTGACATTAAAATGTGTCTGGCGGTCAGTGAATTGACCAACAGCAAAAGAAAGAACGGGAACCACGCTGATAAGCCGTATGTCAGCAGCTCAAATGAAGCCCATGAACTTAAGTTTAAGAAAGCCTGTTTCAAGACGCAGCCCCTGGGTATATTGTCCATATTGTATTCTGGGTCCATTGTAAAATACCAGGGCACACTTATTAAACAGCTAAATACGGTCACAATCCCCATAATAACTGTTGCCGTTCTCTCGGTGCAATACTTTGCTTTCACATTCTGATAGCAAATGGCCAATAATCGATCCAATGTAAACGCGACCGTCAACCAGACAGAGATTAGCGTGGCGGCAATCGCTAGGACGAGGGTAGTGGAGCAGACAGGCGTGAAGTTGAGGAACGAACGTGGAAAATACTTCATAGAAACTGTTCTCAACAAGACGTCGGTGATGATGACCAGGAGGTCGGCCAATGACATTCCAACCAGGTAGCGAGTGATGCATTTGGAGAGTCCACACTCCCGCCGGGACAGGATCAGAATCGTCAGCAGGTTCACTGCAAGATAAAGAAAACAAATAAGAACTTCATAGCTGACATCAACGACGACTCATATAAAAAATGTGCCGCGGAAACCGCTTTACCAGAAAAGAGTCAAGCTGCAGGAATAACTCCGTGGGTCAGGCAGCATCCATGGAAAGCATGGATAGACGACGTTTCCGGTCGGCGCCGTTCTTCGGACTGTTTATGGAGGAAATAAAGGCGGAAGAAAGGAGATGCAAGACAAAGCCTGTCTGATAGCAGGTGAACGCAGGCGGGGGTGATCGTCGATAGGCAGATGCTTAGACAAAGGCGCGAAATGAAACTATCAGAACATTTGATACAAGAGGATTGAAGAGTTGCCGAATAGTGAACCCAGAGGAAAGAAGGTACCTTGAGGGGGAATTGGGAGGGTAGGAGTAGGAGCGAGTCCACGTGGAAAGGTCTTGGCTTCAACATCGTCTAACGGCCTTGGCTTCAACACCGAATCCAGGGAAGCTGCCTGAACTGTTGAGTTACTCTTGCACGTTGTGCGTCTTTCTTTAAAACAATAACTCTTGATATATAGACATTGTAGTCGGTCGTAATACCAGGGATATAAGCTATAGCTTGGAAAACACATATTATTTGATGGGGAATGAAGTAAATGGCTCGGGAAATATTCATGAGAACTGCACGGAATATTTGCGCGTTGCTAAATAGACAAGATCCGTTTGTAATGGGGTTGAGGGGCATGAGGGATTAATGACAAAGGGCAGAATGTAGTGGGAAAGGGGACTGAGTGAAAGCGCATACAAAGGTTTCGGGTTCTGTGTGGTTGGGATGAGAACAGTAAGTGTGTATCTGCAGCTTCAGTTATGGGGGGTGAGGCGAAGTTGGTCTAGATAATATAGAGGTGCAGCGCGGAATGGACAGGGTTAATGTGCAGCGGAATTTAGACAAGGAGGACGTTCGAAGGGATCAGGGCAAAGTGAAGGTGCAGTGGGGAATGCGCAGGGTGAAGCTGTGGTGGAGAGTGCTCCGGATGAATGCGCGGTGGGGATTGGGCTGAGTGAAGGCGAAATGAGGACTAGGCAGTGCAAATATGTAGTGTGGACGAAGCAGAGTGAAGGCGCAGTGTCAGAAATGAAAGCCGGTGTAAATTGCAAGTTGGCATGTTGAAGCTGCAGTAGAAACGATACCTTGAGACGGTGGAACGGATTGTGTGCCAGCCAATAGTAAGTCCATAAGTTACTAAGTGATAGGAGCAGAATTAGGCAACTGTGCCATTCAATCATGGCAGATCTATCTCTCTCTAATCCCATTGTCCTGCCTGTTCCCCATAATTCCTGACATCCGTGCCGAGCAAGAATCCACTGTATCCACTGGGTTGGACGAATGACTCATAGAAATGGGTTGGTCGGCGGTTGGTGCGTTGTTCTAGTTTGGTAGTTGGTTGTTTGAGAGTAGATGCTTCTGGATCGATTTCAATGTTGCCGTTGCCGTAAATTTAACCCCATAACGGCAGGCATTTTTCCGCATCATAAGATTAAAATGCCACAACATGAATCAAAATATTATGTTAAATAAATGACATACATTTTGGTATGTACATATATTGCGATCCTTTCTGTATAACGAGTTGAAGGCTTTTTTTAGTCGCGTTTAAATTGAATCCAGCGACACAAATTTCCAACCATTTTTTGTTTAAACCGGCGAACGTAAGCGTGAACGATTTTTCTTCATTAGCTGGCCTCTCCGACGAACAATACAAACCTGCATTTTAATCCAACCCCCCCCCCCCCCCCCACCCCCCCAGCCTCCGGAATCGCCCGCACAGGCAGTGGCAGATATACAGCGCCGATGATGGTTGGTTTTGTAACACCGCTACAGACAATGACGTTACAAAATGATATTTAAGCCGGTACGACGTGGGTGGAGGACACGTAGAGAGATAGGGAATGCAGGGGTGCTTGAAATAAGAACAATCATTGTTCATTCCACTGGGTTGTAAGCTGCGGAACTCAGCGAGGAGGCAGCACTTCAGGAGGGAATAGACAGGCGACGTTTCGGATGACAACCTCCATTCCCCTCCCAGGTACCGCCTGAGCCGCCGAGTACCTCCAGGACCTTGTGCTATGCTCAAGATTGAGATACTGCGGATTCGTGTGGTAACATAAGTGAACCGGTCAGCAAACGCCGGCATCACCAGAGTCAACAAGATGAAGACCATGGGTAGAAATGAATGTCGACTCACCGGGAACACCAATCGCTGCCAGAACGGGATAGTAAATGGCCATTATTTGACTCAATATCCAACTCCCCATTTTTCGCAAAAGTGACGGTTCCACACGTAATGTATCACAGCAGCCCAGTGTCAAACTACTGATGAGATGTCTGCACTTCTCTTAATATAGTGGACAGATGTCCCGAGCGACACCAGTCTCCTGATCATTGGCATTAGTTACAGTTTAACAAAAAACAAGGTACGTCAAATGCTCCCAGGATAATACATCTATTGGGATCAGCAGTTTACAATAATATGTTAAACAACATAATGCAATTTTAAAATTACAGAGAGAGAGAGCATTGGTTGAAAGTTTCAATATTTAATTCTGAGAAAGAGCAAATTATCCACAGTGAAGGCAGATTATTATCGGAATGGGATCCGGTTAGGGCAATCGGGGGTGTTAATAGATTTGATGTCCATGATCATCGTCACTAAAAGTAAGCATGCAGGTACAGCAGGAGTGACAATAGACAATAGGCAATAGGTGCAGGAGACGGCCATTCCGAACTTCGAGCCGTTCAATGTGATGATGGCATCCACAATCAGTACCCCGTTCCTGCCTTGGAGAGTAAATGGCATGTTAGCCTTCATCGCGAATTGATTTGAGTATAGGTGCAAGGGGGTTCTACTGCAATTGTACAGACCCAGGTGTAAACACACGTGGACTATTGTGTGCCGTGTTGTTCTCCTAATTTGAGGAAGGACATTCGTGCTATTCAGGGAGTGCAGCGCAGGTTCTCTAGGCTAATTCTCGGGATGGCGCGACTGACATATGATGAAATAATCGATCGACTGGGCTTTCGTTCACTGGAATTTAGAAGTATGAGAGGGGATCTTACAGAAACATCTAAAACGCTTAAGGGATTGGACAGGCTAGATGCAGGCAAAAATGTTTCCGATGTCGGGGTAGTCCAGAACCATGGGTCATAGATTAAGAATACGGTTAAGCCTTTTAGGACTGAGATGAGGAAAAGCTTTTCCACACAGAAATGTGTGAATCTGTGGAATTCTCTGCCATAGTAGGCAATGAAGGCCAATTCACTATATTTATTTAAGGGAGTGTTAGATGCAGCTGTGAGTGCTGACGGACACAAGGGATGAAGCAAAAACGGGGTACTGATTTTGGATGATCAGACACTATCAAGTTGATTGGAGGTGCTGGCTTGAAGGGTCGAATGGCCTATTCCTGCACCTATTTTATATGTTTCTATGTTTCTAAGAGGAGGACTCATGGAGCGCCCTGAGGAGTTAATACTGGAATATCTGGTCTGCATCCTGCACTGGCCAGGGACATCTATGAATATTGCAGTGACTGAAAGCTGATATTGACATTCAGAGTCCAGAGTCTGCAGTCAATAGTGTGTTATTGTCAGACGTCCCGGTTAGAACAATGAAAAACTTACTTGCAGCAGCACAACATAATATGTAAACATAGTCCACGGTAAACAATATGATAAAGGAGAGAGCAATAATACAGTTTCAGTTTGCGTGAGAAAAACATGCTCACAAATTTACATATATATATATATATAGATCACTATATACATATGTGCACACATGTGTGTGTGTGTGAATACATTCCTGCTCACAGGGCAAAAGCAGCCGATCGAAGTTAATACTTCTGTAGGCGGACTGTGCCTAACTGATCGCCCGCTTGGCAAATATTTAATTCCCCTACCCATTCCCACGATTACTTTTCAGTCCTGGGTCTCCTCCATTGTCAGGGTGAGGACAACGAAAATTGGAGGAACAGAACCTCATATTTTACTTGGAAGGATTGCAAGCCAGCAGTAGGAATGTTCATTTCTCTAACTTCACATATCCATTGCAGTGTTTTCTCTCCCCGACCTTCCCCCGCCCAAGTCGTTTTACGAGCTTCAAAGTTGGCTTGTCGAGTTCCATTGCATGTAACTCGTTTTCACCAAGCCCACAGCTAACAATGGTCTATTTCGTTTATCATCCTAAGATTCTTGCATATCTTTCATTCATTTGTTCTATATCTCTCAAAATCAACGTATATATCACTCGTTTCCCTCTCCCTTGAATCTAAGTATGAAGAAAGTTCAGGACTCGATACGTAACCTATTCCTTTTCTCCAGAGATGCTGTCTGACCCGCTGAGTTACTCCAGGTTTTTCTGTCTATCTTTGGTTTAAACCAGCATGTGCCGTTCACTCCGACACATTCACGTCCTCCATGTTCATCCACGCTTTCCTTACTTTGACACCATTATCCCCCAACTTGCTGTAACATGCTGATACTGCACTTTGATCAAATGACCTTTAAGCCACTCTCGCATGTCAGTTGTGGACCCACCCATTAATAGCTGCTTCCACTCTACCTTCCATAGAAACATAGACACATACAAAATAGGTGCAGGAGTAGGCCATTCGGCACTTCCAGACTGCTCCGCCATTCAATATGATCATGGCTGATCATCCAACTCAGTATCCTGTACGTGCCTTCCCTCTCCAACCCTCTGATCCCCTTAGCCACAAGGGCCGCATCTAACTCCCTCTTAAATATAGGCAATGAAATGGCCTCAACTACCTTCTGTGGCAGAGAATTTCCTAGCTCATGCCTCATGCACGGCAATGTGGTTTGTCACAAGTAAACGCTTTACCCCGAACATCCAGACCTGTTCCCAGTTCACACCAATCGTAAAACGGACGTAGTGGAAATCACTACCTGTAAAAATATTCTTTCACCAGTCACCTAGCCAGACACGTTTCCCTCAATCCAATGTCCAATATGCTCTCTCCTCGAGCTGAACTGTCCAGTTACAGTTTCAGGAAGCATTATGATACGACCCAACAACGTCTTCCCCATCTAATCCTCTTGCACTAAGTAAGCCTCGTCAAATTCGGGTAAGTTAATGTCACCTTCCACAATAACACTACAGTTATTTGCAATCATGCATAATCAATCGGAATATTGGATACTATATCTTCCGTTAGCTATAGGGTGGTCTATATTATAATCCTATGTGTGTGATTGATCGTTTCTGAATTTTAGATCAACATGTACCGCCTCAGCAATCGTACATTTCTGTATGTGCTCTCTGAGTGGCGCCGTGCCTTTCTGCCTGATTCGTAATACAACACCTCCACCTATTTTGCCACCTTATATCCGGAGGAATTTTGAAAAAATGAGGTCAATATAGTGCAGGTCATTTAAAGGTCATGTTAGGAGAGGCAGTACATTGATTTCGATGGTGACTCGGACGTATGGCGAATTTGGGTGAGCATAATCTTTGGAGGGTTAGAAAACGACGTAACACTGGAGTAATTCAAGGAGATCATGGAGAGTAATTCGACATCTCAGGAGAAGATTAGCGGGTGATGTTTCGGATCGTGAATCTTCTTCAGACTAATTGTGGTGCAAGGATGGAAACTGGAAGGGTGTGGGATGTGAAGCTGACTATTGGTCAATGTGTCTATCTATCTATCTATCTATCTATCTATCTATCTATCTATCTATCTATCTATCTATCTATCTATCTATCTATCTATCTATCTATCTATCTATCTATCTATCTATCTATCTATCTATCTATCTATCTATCTATCTATCTATCTATCAATCTATCTATCTATCTATCTATCTATCTATCTATCTATCTATCTATCTATATATATATATATAATGATAGATAGATAGATAGATAGATAGATATTGCCAGGATGGAAGCTGGAAGGGTGTGGGATTGGAAGCTGACTGTTGTCAATGTATATAAATATATACATATATATAATGTAATAAGTGAAAACAAGAGAAAGGAAATAAAGATCATGGAAAATGTAGAAATTTCATTGTTAATTCGGAGAAGGTAACAACAAAGCTGACAGGGATAAAATGTAATCGCAAACAGTCAGACTAGTCGCAGAACTCGGAAAGGGAAGGGTTGGAGAGAAATGGAGAGCAAGGAATGGTTGACGTTTCGGGTCGACGACCTTCGTCAGACTAATGGAAGGGGAGAGGGAGATACATAGAGTAGGAAGTGTAAGGTGTGAAAACGGGGCAATTGGAAATGGAGATCAGGGAAAATGTGGAATAGATTATTGATAGCTGCGAGAAGGTAACAACAAATCAAGCAGAAATGAAGTGCAGTCGGAGACAGTAGGACTGGTCGGAGATTGCTGTTGCTCCAATGTTGCTGGGTCTCACTCTGACAATGGAGCACACATGTATGTTTGTGCGTGTGTGCGTGCGTGCGTGTGTGTGTGTGTGTGTGTGTGTGTGTGTGTGTGTGTGTGTGTGTGTGTGTGTGTGTGTGTGTGTGTGTGTAAACATAGAAACATAGGAACATGGAAATTAGGTGCAGGCGCAGGCCATTCGGCCCTTCGAGCCTGCACCGTCATTTAATATGATCATGGCTGATCATCCAACTCAGTATCCTCTACCTGCCTTCTCTCCATACCCCCTGATCCCTTCAGCCACAAGGGCCACATCCAACTCCCTCTTAAATATGGCCAACGAACTGGCCACAACTACCTTCTGTGGCAGAGAATTCCACAGATTCACCACTTGCTGTGTGAAAAACGATTTTCTCATCTCGGTCCTAAAAGACTTCCCCCTTATCCTTAAACTGTGACCCCTTGTCCTGGACTTCCCCCACATCGGGAACAATCTTCCTGCATCTAGCCTGTCCAACCCCTTAAGAATGTTGTATGTCTCTATGAGATCACCCCTCAATCTTCTAAATTCCAGCGAGTACAAGCCAAGTCTATCCAGTCTTTCTTCACATGGCAGTCGTGCCATCCCAGGAATCAGTCTGGTGAACCTTTTCTGTACTCCCTCTATGGCAAGAATGTCTTTCCTCAGATTAGGAGACCAAAACTGTACGCAATACTCCGGGTGTGGCCTCAACCTGTACAACTGCAGTAGAACCTCCCTGCTCTTGTACTCAAATCCTTTTGCTATGAATGCCAACATACCATTCGCTTTCTTCACAGCCTGCTGCACCTGCATGCCTACTTTCAATGACAGGTGTATCATGACACCCAGGTCTCGCTGCATCTCCCCTTTTCCTAATCGGTCACCATTCAAATAATAGTCTACCTTCCTGTTTTTGCCACCAAAGTGGATAACCTCACGTTTATCCACATTATACTGCATCTGCCATGCATTTGCCCACTCACCCAGTCTATCCAAGTCTTCTAGCATCCTCCTCACAGCTAACACTGCCCGCCAGCTTCGTGTCATCTGCAAACTTCGAGATGTTGCATTTAATTCCCTCGTCCAAATTATTAATGTATATTGTAAATAGCTGGGGTCCCAGCACTGAGCCTTGCGGCACCCCACTAGTCACTGCCTGCCATCCTGAAAAGGACCCGTTCAATCTACTCTTTGCTTCCTGTCTGCCAGCCAGTTCGCTATCCACATCAATACTGAACCACCAATACCTTGTGCTTTAAGTTTGTATACCAATCTCTTGTGTGGGACCTTGTCGAAAGCCTTCTGAAAGTCCAGATACAACACATCCACTGCTTCTCCCTTATCCACTCTACTAGTTACATCCTCAAAAAAATCAATAAGATTCGTCAGACATGATTTACCCTTCGTAAATCCATGCTGAATTTGTCCAATGATTTCACCACTTTCCAAATGCGCTGCTATACCATCCTTAATAATTGACTCTAGCAGTTTCCCCACTGCCGATGTTAGACTAACTGGTCTGTAATTCCCCGTTTTCTCTCTCCCTCCATTTTTAAAAAGTGGGGTTACATTAGCTACCCTCCAATCCTCAGGAACTACTCCAGAATCTAAAGAGTTTTGAAAAATTATCACTAAGGCATCTGCTATTTCTGCGGCTACTTCCTTAAGTACCCTGGGATGCAGCCTATCTGGCCCTGGGGATATATCGGCCTTTAATCCATTCAATTTACCCAACACCACTTTCCGGCTAACCTGGATTTCACTCATTTCCTCCATCTCATTTGAGCCGCGATCCCCTGTTATTTCCGGCAAATTATTTATGTCTTCCTTAGTGAAGACAGAACCAAAGTGTTTATTCAATTGGTCTGCCATGTCCTTGTTCCCCATGATCAATTCACCCGTTTCTGACTGCAAGGGACCTACATTTGTTTTAACTAATCTTTTGCGCTTCACATATCGATAAAAACTTTTGCTGTCAGTTTTTATGTTTCCTGCCAATTTTCTTTCATACTCCATTTTCCCTTTCCTAGTTAAGCCCTTTGTCCTCATCTGTTGGTCTCTGAATTTCTCCCAGTCCTCTGGCAGGCTGCTTTTTCTGGCTAATTTGTACGCTTCATCTTTTTCTTCGATACTATCCCTGATTTCCCTCGTTATCCACGGATGTGCCACCTTCCCTGATTTATTATTTTGCCATATTGGGATGAACAATTGTTGAAGTTCATCCATGCAGTCTTTAAATGCCTTCCATTGCATATCCACCGTCAACTCTTCAAGAATCAATTGCCAGTCTATCTTGGCCATTTCACGTCTCATACCCTCAAAGTTACCTTTCTTTAAGTTCAGGACCCGTGTTTCTGAATTAACAATGTCGCTCTCCATCCTAATGAAGAACTCAGCCATATTATGGCCAGTCTTGCTCAAGGGGCCACGTATAACAAGGCTGCTAACTAACCCTTCCTCATTACTCAATATCCAGTCTAGAATAGCCTGCTCTCTCGTTGGTTCCTCCACATGTTGGTTTAGAAAACTATCCCGCATACATTCCAAGAAATCCTCTTCCTCAGCACCCCTGCTAATTTGATTCACCCAATCTATATGTAGATTGAAGTCACCCATTATAACGGTTTTTCCTTCGTTGCACGCATTTCTAATTTCATGTTTGATGCCATCCCCAACTCCACTACTACTGTTAGGTGGCCTGTACACAACACCCACTAGCGTTTTCTGCCCCTTAGTGTTTCGCAGCTCCATCCATATCGATTCCACATCCTCCAAGCTAATGTCATTCCTTTCTATTGCGTTAATCTCCTCTATAACCAGCAACGCTACCCCACCTCCTTTTCCTCTCTGTCTATCCTTCCTGAATATTGAATATCCCTGGATGTTCAGCTCCCAGCCTTGGTCACCCTGGAGCCATGTCTCCGTGATCCCAACTATATCATAATAAACAATGGAGCAGAAGGTGGGAAGCTGGAGAGAATGGGATAGGGAGTAAAATGGCGAGAGCATAGGAAGTTGGGAGAAATGGGGTGGGGAAGAGAGATGGTGAAATTTGATACAACCCGTCAACGTAGTCGCCAATTCTTATATGCAGGATTCCAACATTTTACCGCACCGGTCGATACCCCATAAATATCCTTGCTAAATGCCGGCTCGCTGTTTGCCAAATCAAAAACGCAATCCTCCTCCTCTGTTAATTCCTCCCCTGGCTTGAATAATCGAGGACATCTTCTGCATTCTTGGGTTTCAAAAGACAATCTATCGCACCGGTGCCAAATAAAAGCACGGTGAGTTTCATTGATGGCGATCATCTCGTTGCATTTGCATTTGCTGTAATCAAGTGATCGCGATGTTGCTTGTTGTGCGTCTGAATATCTACCACGGAAATGAACTGGATGCGATGAGCTTGCCTGTGCCACAACAGAACCACACCAGTGTCCAACAATCTATTGAGGTCTTGTGGATATTTTCGTGGCAAATAATTTAAAGGCAGTCCAAATCTCTTATAATCTGAGCAAGTAAATGACCATTCGCCCAAATCCCCAATTCCCAATCATTAATGGTGAGACTATTTCTATACATCTAGAAACTGCAACCAGATGAAATAGCCTCTCGGGGATCTGTCCTTCAATCACTTGCAAAATAAACATTGCCTTCATTTCTGCCCCTGCATCCTTGGACCCTCTCATGCCAAGAAAGTATCAACACATGGAGTCCTGTATCTATTGCACCAAAACAACCTGCATAAGTGACTGCGTGAAGCTGGAAAATTAAGGATCTCATTTCTGTTTTCAATGACTTCCATGGCCTACACAACATGAGGTTTGGGTTCTTGCCGCCAGATGGTGCGGATTCATGAATCCCAAGATGCCGAGATTTGTTTATTTCTCTTCTTTCTTTTCTTTCTTTCTTTTTAAAAAAAATATTGTTTTTTTTCCCAAAAAAACCCAAAAATAAAACATTTTTTTTAAAAAACAGAGCAAAAAATTGATAAACCTAATAATGATATTGATACATAGGGATCAGGATTACATTAATAACAGGTATAACCTGATATGAGACCAATGTCAAAATACACATATTTTGCATATAAACCTCCCGGTCTCTATGTAAATATAGTCAAATCTTTTTTTTGTAAAATATTTTTATTAGAAGTAATTACATATTAAGAAGAAATATAAAGTCAAAGAGAAACAAAAATAAATTATTATCGTCACATATATTCTTAATATTTTTAAAATTTACAATCAATCTTATTCGTACTTCTATTTTTTTTTATTTTATAACAGTAGGAAATAAAAAAAGATAATAAAAAGAAAAAGAGAGAAAAAAAAGAGATAAACTAATTGAGTGGAATATTAAACAAGATATTCTTCATTGGAGATATATTCATGATCTATTGTATATAATTCTTCATCTATTAATTCATTCAGGCTTTAGTCATGGCTTCGAACCGGACCATCTTGACCCTTTAAATATTCAATAAATGGAGACCATATTTTTCTGAATTGATCCTGCCTGTCCATCAGGACAAGTATTAATCGTTCCATGTGAAGTGTCTCCGACATTTCTGTAATCCACATTTTAGTTGTAGGGGAAATAGGACCTTTCCAAAATCTTAGTATTAATGTTTTACCAATTATTAAACTATAACCAATAAAAATTATTTGTTGTGTTGTTAATATCTGATTTGTTTCTAGTATTCCCAATATGATTAGTTTTGAGTCTGGAATTAATTTTGCATTAACTACAATTGAGATTATCTTAAAAATTTCTATCCAAAAATTAGTAATTTTTATACATTTTGTGAATGAATGCGTTAAGTTGGCTTCTAATTGTTGACACTTATCACATATTGCGGACACATTTGAGAAAATTCTATTTAATTTGGACTTTGAGAGGTGTAATCTATGTATAACTTTAAATTGTATCAAGGAGTGTCTAGCATTTAATGAACAATGGTGTATATGTTGTAAACTTTCATTCCATACTTCTCTACTGATTACTTGACCTAGTTCATTTCCCCATGCTGGTTTATATTTATCCGTATTTGGTAAATCATTTCCCAATAAAATATTATAAATATATGATATTAATTTTCTGTATTCGATGTTTATTTAAACATTCATCTAAAATTTCTGTCTTTATAGTCCTAAAATCTAGTGTTTTTTGATTTAACATAATCTCTAATTTGTAGATATCAAAAATATTATTTTAAATGTAATCCATAATTTTGTTGTAGTTCCTGAAATGAGAGAAATAGATTTTCACTGTAGAGATCACCAATCTTATTTATTCCATAGTTCTTCCATTTTAAGAAACCTTTATCCATCCATGAAGGTCTAAAGGAAATATTGTTTACTATTGGAAGAGCTAGTGGTGCATTCTGTAATTTTAATGTTTTTTTTAATTGTTTCCAAATACGTATTCCACTTTCTATTATTGGGTTTCCTCTATAAGTTTTCTTATGTATTGTAGTATTAGCAAATAAAATCGAACTAATTTCAAAAGGTAAACAGTCTTCTTTTTCCATTTTTAACCAATTTGGTTGTTTATCTAGTTCTCCCAACCAGAAATTCATATTTTTTTATATTAACTGCCCAATAATAAAACATAAAATTAGGCAATGAAAAGCCACCATTTATTTTTGATTTACATAGATGCTTTTTAATTATTCTATGATTCTTATAATCCCAAATAAAATTGGTAACCATAGAGTCCACTTTCTTAAAAACATTTTTAGAAAGATATATCGGGATCATTTGAAACAAATATAGTAATTGTGGAAGAAAAATCATTTTTATCGCATTAATCTTACCTAGCATTGAAATAGGTAATGTTTTCCAATATTGAATATTTTTAAATAATTTATTCAATAAGGGTAGAAAATTAGATTTAAATAAAGAATCATATCTTTTTGATACATAAATTCCAAGATATTTATTTTTTTCATTTGCAATCTTAAAAGGATATTGTTGTAATATATGTAAGTTATTTCCCATTATTGGCATAAGTTCACTTTTATTCCAATTAATTCTATAACCTGAAAACGATCCAAATTGAGTTATTAAATCTAACAAGTTAGGGATACTAATTTCTGGTTTTGTGATATAAAGTAATACATCATCTGCGTACAAAGAGATTTTATTTTCAGTTTCCTTAGTTTCATACCCATATATTTCAGAGTGTGATCTCACAGATTTTGCTAGTGGTTCTATTGCAAGTGCAAACAGTAGTGGAGATAAAGGGCAACCTTGTCTGCAGCCTCGGAATAAGTTAAATTTAGTTGTTAACACTTGGTTTATTAATATTCCAGCTGTTGGTCTAGAATATAGTAATTTAACCCATGTTATAAACTTCTCTCCCAATTGAAAAAAATCTATAACCGAAAATAAATAAGGCCATTCAACCTGATCAAAAGCTTTCTCTGCATCCAAGGAAATAATTGATAAATCCTTATTAATGGTTCTTTTCGAATATATAATATTAAATAATCTTCACAAATTGTTTGAAGAGTATCGTTTTGGTATAAATCCTGTTTGATCTGAATGAATTAGTTTATTAATCACTTTGTTTAGTCTTTGTGCTAATATTTTTGTTAATATTTTGTAAAAGAGATATAGCTCTATATGACCCTGGGTCGTCAAGATTTGTATCTAATTTAGCTATAAGGGTTGTAATAGATTCATTTAATGTTTCTGGTAATTTCTGTTGTGTATAAATGTGTTCATATAGTGTCTTCAAACGTGGAGCTATCATATCTGGAGTTTTACCATTTTTTAATGATCTAATAGTTTCTTCAATTTCTTTAATCGTTATTTCGACATTTAATAATTCCCTATCTTCTAAATCGAGTCAATTTAGATTACATTGTTTTTTTAAATGTTTCTACTCCTATTCGATTTTCTTTTGTTTTAGCTGAATATAAATGTTTATAATATTGCAAGAATCTCTCACTTATATCTTTAGTTTGTATTAGTAATTCCCCTTTATTTGATTTGATCCTATAAATTATTTTTTCTCCTTCCAATTGTCTTAACTGACGAGCCAATAGTTTGTCACCGATTTCAAATTGTATTTGTTTATATTGGTATAGTTTTACAACTTGGTCTGACTGTATTTTATGTAGTTTATATTTCAATGCAAAGATTTTATTATGTTTTATCGTAGTTGGGTTAATGGCATTCTCTGTATCCAATTGTTTAATCTCTCTTTCCAATGCCTGTTGTACCTTCCGATTTTCTGTATTATAAAATGCTTGAGAAGATATCATAATTCCCCGAACATACGCTTTAACATTTTCCCATAAGAGGGATGATGATATTTCTGGTGTATCGTTTGTTTCAAAGAAGATCTTGATCTGTTTTGTAATATATTCTTGAGCTATTTTGTCATTTAAAATTTGTGGATTAAATCTCCATTGACCTTGTTTATCCATTTTACCCGTTATTTTCATCTTAAAAGTTAAGGGTGCATGATCTGAAATTATAATATTATAATATTTTGAATTATACGTAAGTGGGATAAGTTTCAAATCTACCAGAAAATAATCTATCCTTGAATAAGTTTTATGCACGGCTGAGTAAAATGAGGATTCTCGTCCTGTTGGATTTTGCAATCTCCATACATCTTTAATATTACTAGTGTCTATATACAGTGGCTTGCAAAAGTATTCATACCCCTTCAACTTTTCCACATTTTGTCACGTTACAACCACAAACGTAAATGTATTTTATTGGGATTTTATGTGATAGACCAACAGAAAGTGGTGCAAAATTGTGAAGTGGAAGGAAAATGATACATCGTTTACAAATTTTATTACAAATAAAAAACTGAAAAGTGTGGCGTGCAGAAGTATTCAGTCCGCCTGAGTCAATACTTTGTAGAACCACCTTTCGCTGCAATTACAGCTGCAAGTCTTTTGGGGTATGTCTCTACCAGCTTTGCACATCTAGAGACTGAAATTTTTGCCCATTCTTCTTTGCAAAATAGCTCAAGCTCAGTCAGATTGGATGGAGAGCGTCTGTGAACAGCAATTTTCAAGTTTTGCCAGAGATTCTCAATTGGATTTAGGTCTGGACTTTGACTGGGCCATTCTAATACATGAATATGCTTTGATCTAAACCATTCCATTGTAGCTCTGGCTGTATGTTTAGGGTCATTGTCCTGCTGGAAGGTGAACCTCCGCCCCAGTCTCAAGTCTTTTGCAGACTCTAACAGTTTTCTTCCAAGACTGCCCTGTATTTGGCTCCATCCATCTTCCCATCAACTATGACCAGCTTCCCTGTCCCTGCTTAAGAAAAGCATCCCCACAGCATGAAGCTGCCCCCACTATGTTTCACAGTGGGGATGGTGTGTTCATGGTGATGTGCAGTGTTAGTTTTCCACCACATATAGCCATTTGCATTAAGGCCAAAAACTTCAATTTTGGTCTCATCAGACCAGACACCTTCCTCCACATGTTTGCAGTGTCCCCCACATTGCTTGTGGCAAACTGCAAACGGGAATTCTTATGGCTTTGTTTCAACAATGGCTTTCTTCTTGCCACACTTGCATAAAGGCCCGATTTGTGGAATGCACGACTAATAGTTGTCCTGTGGACAGATTCTCCCACCTGAGCTGTGGATTTCTGCAGCTCGTCCATAGTTACGATGGGCCTCTTGGCTGCTTCTCTGATCAATGCTCTCCTTTCCGGCCTGTCAGTTTAGGTGGACAGCCATGTCTTGGTAGGTTTGCAGTTGTGCCATAATCTTTCCATTGTCGCTTGATGGATTGAACAGTGCTCCATGAGATGTTCAAAGCTTGGAATATTTTTTAATAACCTAACCCTGCTATAAACTTCTCCACAACTTTATCCCTGACCTGTCTGGTGTGTTTCTTGGGCTTCATGATGCTGTTTGTTCACTAATGTTCTCTAACAAACCTCTGAGGCCTTCACAGAACAGCTGTATTTATACTGAGATTAAATTACACATAAGTGGACTCTATTTACGAATAAGGTGACTTCTGAAGGCAATTGGTTGCACTGGATTTTATTTAGGGGTATCAGAGTAAAGGGGGCTGAATACTTTTGCATGCCACACTTTTCAGTTTTTTATTTGTATAAACATCTGTAAACCATGTATCATTTTCCTTCCACTTCACAATTATGCACCAATTTGTGTTGGTCTATCACATAAAATCCCAATAAAATAAATTTACGTTTCTGGTTGTAACGTGACAAAATGTGGAAAAGTTCAAGGGGTATGAATACTTTTGCAAGCCACTGTATGCATTTATTAACTCACTGGAATGTGATTTAAGTTTTCGTTGTTTTGATGATCTATCCAAATAAGGATCAAGTGTGCAGTTTAAATCTCCTCCAATAATTAGATTGTGTTGTGATAATTCAGGGATTGTATTAAATATTTTTTTTTAAACCGCGGGCTATCAAAATTTGGGCCGTATACATTGACAAAAATCACTTTTTGTGTATATAATTCTCCTATTACAATAATATATCTACCGTCACTATCAGTTATTATTGAAGTATGTTTAAATGCAGAGCCTTTACGAATTAATATTGCTACACCTCTAGATTTGTGTGTAAAAGAAGAGTGATATACTGTATCAATCAATTTGGCTTTTAATCTATGTTCTGCCTCTTTTTTTAAGTGTGTCTCTTGGATAAACGCAACATCTATTTTAAGTGCTTTTAAATGTGCTAATACCTTACCCCTCTTAATTGGTTCGTTAATACCTTTAACATTCCAGCTACAAAACGTTATTCCTCCATTCCC
Source organism: Okamejei kenojei (assembly GCA_035221665.1). Classification (NCBI taxonomy): domain Eukaryota; kingdom Metazoa; phylum Chordata; class Chondrichthyes; order Rajiformes; family Rajidae; genus Okamejei; species Okamejei kenojei. The sequence goes on from JAVHYY010000127.1 coordinate 90,487, forward strand.
CATATTTGTATGTAGGTCTTGCATCTTTTATCTAAAGGGATGTATACTAGAGCAAATGGTACAGTTCGACATACCAGACCTTACACCTGAACTTCGAATAGACGAATTTCAAAACCCTTGATATTCTATCATATATACATATCTCCTTTGTATTAATTGATAATTCCACTCAAATATAAAATAATAATAGTAATAATCAAAAATAGTATTAAAAAGGGGATAGATTAAGAGATTAGTAAAGTGCACAAAGAAAGAACATACTACATCTAGTAAATGTGTAGTTAGTGTTAGCCATACTAACATGGCTAGCAGTCTAAGGACTTCCGTAGTGAATGTTAAATGTTGTCCATCTCCATGATTCAGTAAAATTAATATTGCAAAAAAAAAGAAATTATTATTTAAACCGGGGATATTAAACTATGATATCTAAAAAGTTCATAGTCAAGTATATAGCAATATATATACGTAATGCCTATTAGAAAACTATAATAATATAAATATATAATAAAGAGAAAAAAGTTTAAAGATAAAAAATAATGAAAAAACACAATTTGTGGAGAAAAATAAAAAAAAAAAAGAAAATAAATAAAAAATACCAGGGGAGATAAATGAAGTCAAAGTTTATATTCGTATATTTATATTTCCTATTTACTTAATTCTAAGTTAGTCGGTTATAATTAATTATTAATTATTAATCAATAATCAACAATCAATAATCAATAATCAACAATTACTAGCTCTAATTATTAACGATACCAGTGTATTAGATTTAATATATGTTTATGTATGTTAATATATGTTAATTACTAGACTAGTAGTATTAGTATTCTAATTATTAGTATTCATGGAATAGTCTTCAATCCAAATCTCCTCGATTTTCCCATCCGCCTCCTTCTCCGTCTTCTTTAGATGAAACAAGTCCATAGTCTATTGTAATCTTCAACGAATCTTGAAAATACAGTTTAATTGTTCCTTTAATTCAACTTTGAAGGTTTCATTCAGTCTTCTTCTCGGTCCTTAATCCTTTGGGCAAATTTCAATGCGTCCTCTGGATTTTTAAAATAATGCTCTTCCTGATTGTAAGTGACTCTCAGTGTTGCTGGGTATCTCAGAGAATACTTCAGATTCTTCACTTCCCTCAGGATTCTTTTGGTTTCTTTAAACGCATTCCGTTTCTTAGAGACCTCTGCTGGATAGTCTCGATAGATACTGATCGAGTCTTCTTCATATTTAAGATTTCTGCTTTTTACCACTTTATTCATCATATCTTCCAAAACATGATTTCCTGATTCTTCAAGGTCTTTTATGGTTGATGATTGTAACATGATTTCTTCCAGCACTGGTTCCATTTCCTTTTCCACCTTTTTTTCAATTTTTTCATGCAGCTCTTCCATTATACTTGCGAATTTTTCGGGCACTACTTCTGTAATTTCCTTTCGGAGCATTTCTGATAAATCCGTGGCCGAGAGGTTAATTTCAGATTTTAACTCCTTCATCTCAATCTTGATTTTCTTCATTTCGTCCATAAAGTTCATTTTTTCCAATTCCATCTTTAATTCAGACTTCATTTCTTTCTTTAATTCTGCCATTTCTTGCACAAAAAAAATTGAGTTCTTCCAGTTCCAATTTTTTTTTCGCTTTTTTGAACACATCTTCAAGGGACTGTGTCCTACCTGAGGCCGAGGCTTCAGTCGGACCTTGTTCTTGTTCAGCCATTTTTTTTTGAAATCGGAGTCTGGATCTCTCTGGTGGGCTGCGCTGTGTTGCCATTACGGGTCGCACGTCTGATGACGTCACTCACGGCAGCCGGTGCAGAAGCAGCAGATGCAGAAGCAGCAGGTCGGTTTTTTCAGCGTTTTCTCCCCGGTTTTTTCCCGTTTCTTCACGGAGGTGGCTGCCGTTGCCTTCTACTCCTCCATAGCGCCACCGGAAGTTCCAATATAGTCAAATCTTTATAAGAAAACGTATCAATGTAGAAAAAAACAAAAAAAGAAACAGACAAAACGAAACCGGAAAAAGGAAAAAGCAAAACCCCCGTAACCAAACAAAATAAAAAAATAAAACAAATAATAATAAAATAAGTCTATAAATAAAATAAAGAAATCAAACTAAACAAAGCTAAACAAAATCTGAACTAAAACATTCAAAAATTTTAGTCTGTATGACGGCAAGTCCGTTCCACCATATAGAGGTAAAATAGTTTTTATAACGGTTAAAGAGGTTGCAATTTATATTGTATGAAAGTGTTCAATAAATGTTCCCCAAGTCTTATCAAATTTAACCAAGGGTTCAACAATGTCACTCCTATTTTTTTTCTAAATTTAAACAAGATATCGTTTCAGAATACCACTGGAGTGTGGTCGGAGGGTTGGAGTCTTTCTATTTAAGTAAAATAGATGTTCTGGCGATTAATGTAGTAAAAGCAATCAACCGATGGGCGGAGCGGGATAAATTAATGGAATCTGACATTGGTAGCCCACAAATTGCAGTGATAGGATGAGGTTGTAAATCAATACCTAAGGCTACAGAAATATTGTCAATAATGTGCTTCATTCCTGTCCCTTCTTCCACGTACCATCTAATCGCAGGAAACTATCCTCTCACTCACTCCTACATGCCAGCACGCATTGTGCAAAATAACTTGTATCAGTGAATGCGAGAAGCAGGAAATCTCAGGGTTCCGCTCATGCTGGCTGTGTCTTCCATTACATTCACCGCTTGAGTTTTGCTTTCGTGGCACCAAAGGTTGAGGATTCATGAAATCCGAGGCGCATCTTCTTTTCCCTCTCTTCTCTGTCTCCATGTGTCTCCGTGTCATCTGTATCTCCCCACATCTGTCTTTGCTCTTTCCCTCGTACCACCCATCTATCTTCTCGTCTATCTCTCCCCCGCATCATCCACCAATTCCCCGATCCTGATCTATCTCCACGCCTTGCGTTCTCGCCGTGCTATCACTCTCTGAAATTCTCCTCCTCCCTCCCATCTGTCTCACACTCTCTCTGTATCTCTCTCCTTCTCCATACTTCTTCCCCTCTCTCGATCTCTTTATATCTCTATTTCTTTCTCTCTCTCTCCCTCCCCCCCCCTCTCTCTCTCTCTCTCTCTTTCTCTCTCTCTCTCTCTATATCTATCTTTGTCTGTCTCTCTGTCTATCTCTCTTTCTTTCTCTCTCGCTCTCTCTCTCTCTCTCTCTCTCTCTCTCTCTCTCTCTCTCTCTCTCTCTCGCTCTCCCTCTCTCTGCCTCTGTCTCTCTCACTCTGCCTGTCTCAGTTTGTAGTATAACCCGGATGTTCCTTCCATCCCGTTCTTGTTATCCGCTCCAGCTTGCTCTTTCTCCCCTCACCACATTTCCACACGCTCTCGGCCTTCTCATTCCAATCGCTCCAACCTTCTCTCTGTCTTTACCCTCGTCTAGTCATTCTCCCCTACTCATGTCCCCGCCTTTCCCTTAGTCGCCCCGTTCTCAAATTCACTCTCCATCCCACCCACAGCCCACCGCCCAGCTACCCCGAGACTCACCCTTCCCGTAATTTATCGCACCCCGATAACCCTCTCTCTAAGCACCTTCCAATTCGCTCTCTGTCCCTCACTCGCAACACATTTCACTCCAAAATTTCACTACACTTTCTTTCCCTCTTCTACTTTCACGAACCCTACGTTTCCTATCACTCTCCTCTATCTCTCCTTTCTCCCCTTTCCTCTGTTTACCACCAATCTCCTTACTTCTCACATGCTTTCCCTGTCTCTATCCCCTATTCCCACTCTCTCCGCATTGTCGTTTCATGTTCTTCCACGCTCACCCTCACATTGCCAGAGGACATAGGGTTACGGAAGAACTGAAGGAAATTCACGTTAGGCAGGAAATGTTGTTGGGTAGACTGATGGGACTGAAGGCTGAAAATCCCCAGGGTCTGATGGTCTGCATCCCAGCGTACTTAAGGAAGTAGCTCTAGAAATCGTGGATGCATTGGTGATCGTTTTCCAATGTTCTATAGATTCAGGATCAGTTCCTGTGAATTGGAGGGTAGCTAATGTTAACCCACATTTAAGAAGGGCGGCAGAGAGAAACCAGGGAATTATAGACCAGTTAGCCTGACATCGGTGGTGGGGAAGATGCTAGAGTCAGTAATAAAAGATGAAATAGCGGCACATTTGGATAGCACTAGTAGGATCGGCCCGAGGCAGCATGGATTTACGAAGAACCCCTCTTTCTCACCTTTCATCTATTCACCACCAGTCTCCTTACTTTTCATATTCTTCCCGTCTCTATCCTCTATTTCCACTCTCTCCGCATTGTCCCTTCTTGTTCTCCCACGCACATCCTCACATTTCACCGACTTGCTCTCGCTCTCTTGCCACGAGGCGGCACGGTGACGCAGCGGTAGAGTGTTTCCTTACAGCGTTTGGGTTCGATCCAGACTACGGGTGCTGTCTGCACGGAGACTCTACATTCTCCCCGTGGCAATGTGGGTTTTCTCCGAGATCTTTGATTCTCTCCCATACTCGAAAGGTGAACAGGTTTTTTGTGTTAATTGTCTTGGTATAAATTGAAATGGACATGGGCTCGACAAGTGGAAAATCGACATGGACTCGGTAGGCTATAGGGCTTCTTTCCGCGCAGTGTCTCTAAACTAAACTGAACAAAAACGTCTCCCTGCTCCTCACTCTTGTCTTTGCCCCCTGCCTCTTCACATCTCTGCTCAGTCCTTTATCACCCCACACATCCTCCACACTCCAGCCCAACCGAGACTCTTTATCTCTCTGGCTTATGTGCCTCTCCCTGCCTCTCTCCGCCAACTCCCTCCCCTGTCTTTATCCGGCACATCTCACCGTTCCCCCACTATTTCACCCCGTCCAGTCTCACCTCTCTCCCACTTGCACTGTCATAATTTACTGACTTCAGCCCCACTTTTTCTCATAGTTTTCTTCGCTCCCACACTCAACTCTCCAACACTTCCTCTCCATTACCTCACCAGCGCCCACTTCGACTCACCTAGTTTGAAACACGTTTATTCATGGATAACCCCTTGAGATGGACAGTCATCTCGTTTTCGAGGGGGTCCAACATAGAACATACAGCACAAGACATAACATACATAGAGGCTCTCATTGACCCACCTACCCACACACCAATCCCAAAACCCCTACATCCCCACTTGTTATAGTTTATGAGAATTGTTAATTGACTTTCCATATCTAATAATAATGTTATGTGTTACAGCATAATGTTGATGCATAATACTATATACCACCTATTATACATCGTACGTTATTACATACTATCAACATTAGTACATGATATATTATTTCATAGTATTGTGACATAATACAATATGACCTTGTTACACTATGCAAACAATAATACATAAGTGCAATGGCCAAGCATATACAATAGATATGCAAAATGATCACACACACAGCAAGTTAGATAAAGGAGCTCGAAGACTCTAATTCTAGAAACAGGTACATGGTTTTATTAGGAAGGTTAAAAGTGTATTTTTAAATAGATGAAATGAGCTAATAGTTCTTATGGTACTAGGCAGTGAGTTCCAGTCAGAAGGAGCTTTGAATTTAAATGCACGTCTCCCGATTTCTTTGTTAGTTCTTGGAATGAAAAAGAAGGGTTGCTGAATATGTCTTAGTGAATATGAGGGTGTGTATGGTAATAGGTCTTGTTTTAAATAAGAAGGGTAATTGAGATGGATGCATTTTAAGATGAACTGGAACCAGTGGTAGCATATTCGTGCGTGGGGGGATAACCAGTTCAGAGTTTCGTACATAGAACAATGGTGAGTTAGATACGGACACCTTAAAATAAATCTGCAGAGACTATTATAAACTACATTGAGGGGCTGAAGATGTGTATCAAATGTATTCTGATAGACAATATCAGCATAATCCAGTATTGGTAATAGTAGTTGAGAGACAATTCTTTGTCTCATCTGAAAGGTGATACAATTTATATGGCGGTAAAGAATAGCTAGATTACAGCGAAGTTTTTTAGTAATCGTCTCACTATGCTGCCTAAATGAAAGCGTTGGGTCGAGCCAAACACAAAGATATTTGAAGTTTAATACTTGTTCTAATGGTGATCCTTCATCAAATGATATAGTCAGATCTACAGAATTACCAAGGCCTTGTCTGATACCAAATAACATACAACATGATTTATTTGTATTTAAAATTAATTTGTTAAATAATAGCCATTTCTGAACAGAACTAAGATTTGATTGAAGGGATCTTTCAATTTCAGACTTGTTAGTACTAGATGTATATAGCACTGCATCATCAGTATATAGTTGTGTTTGACAGTCAGAACAAATATTAGGGAGGTCGTTTATGAAAATAGAGAAAAGGAGTGGTCCCAAAGACGAACCTTGCGGGACCCCCTTCTAAACAATTAAGGAATTCTATTCATTTCCATTAAAGGTAACACATTGGCGTCTGATGGTCTCCCGCTTTCTCACTGTCCATTCTCTTTCCCGCGTCTCCTGTCCCTCACTTTCCACACACCTGCCGCCTACTTCTCTCTGAGCACCCTCCCAACTACGACCATCTCTATACATTAGCAATCTGTCTCCCTCTTGTCTTTATTTGGACCCATTACGCAATCTTCCACTCTCCTGCCTCTCTCCCTCCGCCCTTCTCTGACTTCCATTTCACTGAACCTCGCTCGTTCAGTCTCCCCTGTATCCCATTACTCTTTCTGACAACTGTCTTTCATCCTCTAGTTACACCATACATCTCTCTTTTCCTTCAGTCACTCCCCGTCTTCTTTCTCTCCATCTTCTTTCCCACCACTCTGTCCTTTATTTCGTCGTTCTTGCCCTCTCTATAGCTAATTTCCACTGCTCTCTCTGTATGACTATTCCTCGCTAACACCTTCTGTCGATTCCCTGCTCTTCATTTAGCTCACTGATTCCGCCACTCTGTCTCCCTCCCTCCGCTGCCGCGACACACCTCTCCCTCTCTCTGTCCCATTATCTTGCTTTCCCCTTCGGTCTGCTCCCCACA
>JAVHYY010000127.1:102500-145000 GCA_035221665.1 Okamejei kenojei
AGGGGAGAGTAGAATTAGGAGCGAGTCCACGTGAGGCACTGGAAAGTTATTGGCTTCATCGTCGTTTGACGGTGTTCTACAAGGATGTTGCCTCACCTGTTGAGTTACTACTGCACGTAGTGCGTCTTTCTTTAAAACAATAACTTGTTATAAACACATTGGAGTCTGTCGTGATACCAGATAATTGAGCTATAAGCTATGGCATCAACGACCTGTTTTCAGCATATGCATAATGCAGGTAAAATAAAAATCCATCCACGATATTATTTGACGTCGAATAAACTAAAAGGTTTGGGAAATATTTATGAGAACTACACGGGATATTTCCGCGTTGTTAAATGGACAATATACATTTGTAATGGAGATGAGTTGCATGAGGGATTAATGACAAAGTGCAGAAGGTAGGGGAAAAGGACCGAGTCAATGCGCATACAAAGGCATTCGGGTAGTGTGTGGTTGGGACGAGACCTGATAATGATGTAGCTGCAGTGTCAGTTATGGAGGGTGAGGCGAAGTTGGTCTCGATAATGTAAAGGTGCAGCGCGGACTGGGCAGGGTGTATGTGCAGCGGGATTAGACAAGGCGGAAGTACGCAGGGATCAGGGCAAGGTGAAGGTGCAGTGGGGATTGCGCAGGGTGAAGCTGTGGTGGAGAGTGCTCCGGATGAATGCGCGGTGGGGATTGCGCAGGGTGAAGGCGAAATGAAGACTAGGCAGGGTAAAGATGCACTGGGGACGAGGCACAGTGTAGGCGCAGTGTGATACTGGCAAGCCGGTTGAAATTGCAAGTTGCCATGTTGAAGCTGCAGCAGAAACGATACGAGAAGGTGGAACGAGCTGTGTGCATGCCGAATGTAAGTTCATAAGTTCCTAAGTGATAGGATCAGAATTAGTCGACTGTGCCATTCAATGATGGGAGATCTATCTCTCCCTAATCCCATTCTCCGGCCGGCCCCCCATTACCCCTGACACCAGCGTTGAGCAAGAATCCAATGGGTTGGACGAATGACTGACATACGTGGGTTGTCGACAATTGTGACGTTGAGTGCTAGTTTGCCTCGATTCGTGAACACATTGTCTGGCAAGTGTAGTGTGATTTTAATTGACCAATTCTGCTCGTTCGCTGAATAATGGGGCAGAGAGCAGACGAGGTGGGAATAGAACTTATCACTCTGCGGGGAACGGCAATGTTATTATAAACGTGAAGGAAACGAATGCATCTCGCAGTTTATTGCAGGTTAAGATCATCTGCGGCTTTGGTAGATGATCTGGTGCAAGGCAGAGTGTAGGCGCAGTCTGATTCTGGCAAGCCGGGACAGTGGTGGCCGGATAGTGTTATTACCCTTAGAAAAGGATTTATCTATTGCACACCGATTAATTCACGTTCCTATCATAACCCATGGACTGGCTCGGGAAACATACGATTGTCAGGCTGCAAGCTTATCTGGACAATTAATTGAATGTATGCTGTTGAATCGTGATGCACTCTCGGTCTACACCCTTCTGGAGTTTGCTTTAATAGTGAATATCATGTCTTAAATTGAAGCACCTTCATGCAAATAACAGTACCAACCAGAACGCAGGAAACATATGTAGGTCCGCCTCGACTTACCTTATCTGCCGGTTGTCAAACATTTTAATGTCCATCTCCTTCCCATTCCCACACTGACCTTTCTGTCCTCCATTGGCAGAGTGAGGCCAAACGCAAATTGGAGGAACAGCGTCTCATATTTATCTTGGGAAGCTCACAGCCTGGTGGTATGCATATTCATTTCTCTCACTTCATTTTCCCGGGATTCCCTCTCACTCCATCCCTCTCCGACCAAAGTCGCACCACCCTCGTGTTTTCGCCCAAAAAAAGCTAACAAATTCATGACCCCGCTATTATCGTTATTTTTTTGCATATGTTTTTGTCATTGTTCTATATCTCTCTACATCATCGCCTTCGTCTCTCGTTTTCCTTTCCCGTGAATTTCCGTCTGAAGAAGGATCCCGAACCGAAATAGCACCCATCCCTTCACGCCAGAGATGCGGCCTGTCCGGCTGAGCTACTCCAGCGTTTTGTGTCCATCTACAAAAAAACTACTACTTTTCTTGAAGCAAAGCTCCAACAGCCAAATGACCAGTGGAATGTATTTCCCGACTGCGTAGAGCTTCCACTGTGCCCACATATAAACAGGTAAAAAACGATGAAAGGCTAGCACGCGGCTGAAAGCGCACATAAAACCATGTTCCGAAGGTCAGTTTCGTGGTCTGATCTAAATTTCCTGAAACAGAAGGAACGGCCTTGTACGGTACGCTAATTTCGAGTCAGTGTTCAGACAGGTTGGGATTCGAGGACCTCAATTCCTGTCTTAATTTAGTGGTTACTCCGCAGATTATATCGGCACCGTGCTACTCTGCTCTCCTCACACTGCCTGAACGTTCCGCATAAAATCGAAAAGTCACTGCCGACCTGGCACCGGGCATTCGTTCACACATTCACAATTGCAACAAAAACATTGCCTGAGATCACAGTTTACATTATGACACGGGGTTAACTCGAATGCAACGTTGGATTGAGAAAATACCGCATCACAGTATGAAGAGAGAGTGCAGCAAAACAATCTGTGTCTCAACTGAATTGACGGAGCAACCCTGTGAAGGAAGTAACAGCAAGTACTGTTTTAAGCCGAAGAAAGAAGCAACTGGAGCAACTGGAGCTTTTCAGACAGCATTTCTGGAGAAAAGTAACTGATGCGTTTCGGTTCCATCCCTTTCTTCGGACTGAGAGTCGGGGGAAAGTGAAATTAGAAATGTAGACGATGATTTAGAGAGAAAAATAACATACTAAGGAGGGACTCGCAAAAAGGTAAAGCAGACAGCTCATTGTTGATTGTTTTTAGGTGAGAACGAGTACATACAATGACCCAACAAGACGACTTTGAAGCCGTTACGACGTGTGTGGAGGATAAATGGATAGATAGGGAATGCAGGGGTTACTTGAAATAAGAACAATCAATATGCCACCCACTCAGTTCTAAGCTGAGGAAGTCAACGTGGTAGGCGGCATATCACGAGGGGATAGACAGGCAACGTTTCGTATCTCAACCTCCATTCCCTCCTGAGCCGCCGAGTTCCTCCAGGACCTTGTGTTTTGTTCAAGGTTAAAGAATCTGCAGATTCCTGGGTTAACAGCAAACCCCGGCAACATTAGAGTCAACAAGATGAAGTACATTTCTAGAAGTGAATGTCGACTCACCGGGAATACCAATCGCTGCCAGAACGGGATAATAAATGGCCATTATTTGATCCAATATCCAACTTCCCATTTTTTTCCAAAAGTGACGATTCCACGGCTGATGTATCACAGCAGCCCAGTGCCAAACTAGTGCCGAGATGTCCTACTTCTCTTAATATAGAGGACAGATGTCCCGAGCGACACCAGTCTCCTGATCATTGACATTAGTTACAGTTTAAGAAAAAAACAAGGTACGTCAAAAGCTCCCAGGATAATACATCTATTGGGATCAGCAATTTACAATAACACGTTAAACAGCAGAATGCCATTTTAAAATTACAGAGAGAGCGCATTGGGTGAAAGTTTCAATGGTTACTTCTGCGAAAAAAAATGATCTATAGTGAAGTCAGTTTATTATCTGAAAGGTATCCGATTAGGAATGGCGGAGGTGTTCGGAGAATTTGTGTCCTTATTTATCGGTCACTGAAAATAAGCATGCAGGAGTGGCAATAGACAATAGACAATAGGTGCAGGAGTAGGCCATTCTGCCCTTCGAGCCAGCACCGCCATTCCATGTGATCATGGCTGATCATCCACAATCAGTACCCCGTTCCTGCCTTGGAAACAAATGGCATGTTGGCCCTTTCATAGCGAGTTGATTTGAGTATAGGAACAAGTGTGATCTACTGCAGTTGGTACAGGGCGCAGGTGTGACCACGCGTGGACTATTATTTGCAGTGTTGATCTGCTAATTTGAGGAGCGACATTCTTGCTATTGCGGGAGTGTAGCGTAGGGTCACTCGGCTAATTCTCGGGATGACGCGACTGACGTATGATGCAATAATGGATCGACTGGGCTTTCGTTCACTGGAATTTAAAAGTATGAGAGGGGTTCTTATAGAAACATCTAACATTCTTAAGGGATTGGACAGGCTAGATGCAGGTAAAATGATCCCGATGTTGAGGGAGTCCAGAACCAAGGGTCACAGATTAAGAATAACGGTTAAGCCTTTTAGGACTGAGATGGGGAAAAGCTTTGTCAGCCAGAAATCTGCGAACCTGTGGAATTCTCTGCCACTGAAGGCAGTGAATGTCAATTCACTCTCTTTATTTAAGGGAGTGTTAGATGTAGCTGTGAGGGCTGACGGAATCAAGGGAGACAGCAGAAACGGGGTACTGATTTTGGAAGATCAGGCACTGTCAAGTTGAATGGAGGTGCTGGCTTGAAGGGTCGAATGGCCTATTCCTGCACCTATTTTCTATGTTTCTATATTTCTATGTTTCTAAGCGGAGGACTCATGGAGGCACTGAGGAGTTAATACTGGAATATCTGGTCTGTATCCCGCTCTGGCCAGGGGCATCTATGAACATTGCAGCGAATGAAAGCTGATGTTGAAATTTAGATTCCAGCGTCAATAGTCAATAGTGTTTTATTGTCAGACGTCCCAGTTTGAACAATGAAAAACGTACTTGCAGCAGCACAACATATTATGTAAACATAGTCCACGGTAAAGAATATAATAAAGGTGAGAGCAATAATAAAATTTCAGTTTGCGTGAAAAACACATACTCACAAATATACATATAGATAGATCACTATATAGATATACATATACACATATGTGTGTGTGAATACATTCCTGCTCACATAGAAACATAGAAATATAGAAAATAGGTGCAGGAGTAGGCCATTCGGCCCTTCGAGCCTGCACCGGCATTCAATATGTTCATGTCTGTTCATCCAACTCAGTATCCTGTACCTGCCTTCTCCCCATACCCCCGATCCCTTTAGCCACAAGGGCCACATCTAACTCCCTCTTAAATATAGCCAATAAACTGGCCTCAACTACCTTCTGTGGCATAAACAGTGATCGAAATTGATACTTCTGTAGGGGGACTGGGCCTAACTGATCACCCGCTTGCCAAATATTTAAATCGATGACTTTTCTGTCCTGGGTCTCCTCCATTGTCAGATTGAGGACACACGAAAATTGGAGGAACGGAACCTCATGTTTCACATGGAAAGTTTGCAAGACAGCGGTAGGAATATTGATTTCTCTAACTTCACGAATCCCTTGCAGTTTGTTCTCTCTCCGTGCTCTCCCCGTTCAAGTCTCATTGTCTAACTCGTTTTCACCAAGCCCACAGCTAACAATGACCTATTTATCAACCTAAGTTTCTTGCATATCTTTCATTAATTTGTTCTATATCTCTCAATATCAACGTCTATATCACTCGTTTCCCTCTCGCTTGAATCTAAGTCTGAAGAAAGGTCCCGACCCGAAACGTCACCCATTCGTTTTCTCCAGAGATGCTGTCTGACTCGCTGGGTTACTCCAGGGTTTCGTGTCTATCTTTGATTTAAACCAGCATGTGCAGTTCATTCCTACACATTACACTAACAGGGATCAGTTCAATACTAGTAGGAAGAAAGATTCCACGGGAAGAAAGGGATGACAATGGCTGACAAGGGACGTGAAGGAAAGTATAAAAAATAAAGCGAATAAGTACAACGTTGCAAAGATGAGCGGGAAGCAAGATGATTGGGTAATGTTTAAAGAACAACAGAAGATCACCAAAAAGACAATACGGGGAGAAAAGATGAGGTACTCCACCATCACCAAACTAAATGCCCTTATTCAATTTTGGAAAACGCTTCCGATTTCCCTCATAGGTAGAATACGTGCCATAAAGATCATCTTCCTTCCACAAATGCTGCACCTATTTCAATCATTACCGATTTTTCTCCCTAAAATTGTATTTTTAAAAATCGATTCTCTGATCACAAATTTATTTGGGATTATAAAACACACAGAATACATAAACTACATTTATGTAAACCCAAAGAAATTGGCGGACTGGCTCTCCCTAATTTGTTGTAATATTACTGGGCAACGAATATTAATAACTTAATCTACTGGATGGACAACACATGCCGACAGGTAAACTGGCTAATAATGGAGAGAGAAGATTGTTCGCCTTTTAATATAGGCACGGATTTATCTCTCCAATAAATCTGAAGAAATCAGTATTTGAGAAAAACCCGATTATCCATAGAACGAATCTGGAAACAAGTGAAAACAACCCTTGAATTGAGAAATGTAACTCTTCTCTCACCAACCACCAACAGTCGCTCGTTTCCGCCGTCTATTTTAGACAAGGCGTTCACACATTGGGAAAAATTAGGAATTAAAAAACTGGGAGATCTATATGAGATGGGGACTCTCCTCTCATTTCAAGAATTACATTCGAAATACCATCTGAAAGGTAGCCAATACTTTAGATATCTTCAAATACGAGACTATCTGAAACCACATATTCAAGATTGTCAATATATGGCTCCATACTTACTAGACGAATGAATGTATAGAAACACGGAATCAAATACGTTAATATCGTACCTTTATAATACCCTTTTAAATATACAAATCACAGCGTCGGAAATAATCAGGCGAGCTTGGGAAGATGAATTGGGCCTATCAATTTTTAAAGATAGATGGGAGGAAAGCCTTCTATATATACACAACTGTTCTCTTAACGGTAGGCATTCGTTAATACAATTTTAAATACTCCATAGTTTTTATTATTCAAAGTCTAAACTAAATAAGATCTTCCCAAATGTCTCCCCTATTTGTGATAAATGTCTCCTTCAGGAAGCAACCATAACTCATTATCTTGCCTCCTGTATAAAGTTACATCATTTCTTGAGGGGAATTTTTGAAGTTGTTTCTAAAATACTTAAAATAAATTTGGACCCCGACACAGAGTTGATTACTCTAGGTACGTCAGAAGCCTATTCTGAGCTTATATTATTTCAAACACGTTTCCTTAATTATGGCCTGATAACGGCGAAAAAACTAATTCTTAAATTTTGGAACCACACATCAGTCCCTACTGTAATGATGTGGATTACAAACATGCCCGAGACACTACATTTGGAAATTATTAGGCTTGTCTTGGCAGAAAAAACAGATTCATTTTCCAAGACATGGGCACCCTTTCCCGAATACCTACCTACAAGGACAGTAGGGTGTAACAATATTTGAATTTAATGAAACTATGGGTTGGGTGAGGAAGGCGGGGGGGGGGAGGGGGCGAGGGGCCGGTATTTCCCCACATGTCAGTTGTGGACCCATCCATTAACAGCTGCTTCCACTCTATCTTCCCTAATTCATGCCTCGTGCTCTGTAATGTGGTTTGTCACATGTAAACTCTTTACCCCCAAAATCCAGACCTGTACCCAGTTCACACCAATCGTAAAACGGACGTAGTGGAAATCACTACCTGCAAAAATACTCCTTCACCAGTCACCTAGCCAAACTTGTTTCCCCCATTATAATGTGCATATGGAATATCCTATGCCGGACTGTCCAGTTACAGTTTTAGGAAGTATTAGGACACTACCCAATTACGACTTTCCCATCTAATCCTCTTGCAACTAAGTAAGCCTCATCAAATGTGAGGAAGTTAAAGCCACCTTCCACAATAACACTACAGTTATTTGCATTCATCCATAATCAATCGGCATATGGATGCTATATCTTCCGTTGGCTTTTGCGTTGTATATATTATAATAGTAAGATTAAATGAGAACTTACCAGTTCGAAGTTTGATCTGTATTTTATGAGGAGTTACGATGAGGGATTACGTGAAGACCCCGTCCAGCACGCATGCGCGACATTTCTTCAAAGCAGCGGTGTGGATTCACAGAAAAACACAACAATTGAAATAAATATAGTAAAGAAAAAATAAGAACTTAATTACCAGTTGATCTGTATAATAGAGTGTGGGAGCGGAGGGCACGCAATCCCTCATCGTAACTCCTCATAAAATACAGATCAAACTTCGAACTGGTAAGTTCTCATTTAATCTTACTATTTTACTTCGGAGTCACGTGAGTGACTACGTGAAGACTTCAAAGCTCTGTGAATCCGAACCGTGAACCAGCTCATGCTTCACTCACTGCCTGAAGACCTTAGAGGGAGGAAGCATGTTATACAATCAACAATAACCTGTTTGTGAACAATAAAGGTTTATTAATGATAACAAAAAACAGAGAGCTCCCCCGGCTTAAATTAAATATTAGCTGCAGACTCTAAAATTCTGTCTGCAAATGTAGCAGGTTCCGCCAGCGGCTTATTATAAAACCTTTGGAAAGTTCTCTCCGAGGACCATCCTGCTCTGGCCAGAATATGGTCCATAGGCACATCCACTCGCCTAGCCGCCGACGTAGATGCAGCCCTGGTAGAATGAGACTTGTAAACATTAGTATCGACTCCCGCGGACTTAAGCACCTGCTTAGCCATCTTGAAATGGTTTTGGCTCGTCACCTGACCATGAGGCTTCTTGTGGCTTATCCATAAGGCTTTTTCTCTCCCTCTTAAGTTGTATGTTGTGTCTATGTAATTGGCGAGATGGGTCTTGGCACACAACCGTGGGTCAGGTGAATATGCCCGGAACTCCATTACTGGAGGCATGGTACCTGGTCTAGTTTGTTTGACCAGTCCCTGAATGTGAAATGTGATACAGTCCAATGACTCTGTCATGCTGTCCAGCCTCAGAAGGTGGAGGGACTGTACCCTTTGAGCTGACACTAGTGCCATGAGCATGACTGATTTCAGTGTAAGTTGTTCCAGCGTGAGTGACCTGGGTGGTGGCCATCCCCTAAGGTACGTCAGTACAATTCTGACATCCCAGATCTGAGTGTACCTAGGCCTAGGGGAATTGGTGTTAAACATGCCCCTCATGATTTTGACCACTAGTGGATGGGACCCCAAAGTCAGTTGTCCTGCTGCTGGAACCAAATGAGCTGACAACGCACTCCTGGCTGTATTAATGGCGCTGTAGCTGAGTCCTTCCCGATGTAATCCAACCAGAAACTCCACAACACTGGTGGCTGTAGCTGTAGTGTAGGTAGTTCCTGTTTTGGAGCAATACCGTTCCCATTTTCTTATGTTGGTCAGGTATTGTCTCCTGGTGGACTCCCGGTGGGATGCGGTCATCATGTTGATGGTGTCCTCAGACAGTCCCAGGCCCAGTAGAGGTATTTTTAGAATCTGCAAGCCAGGAGATTGACTCTGTCATGGCACGGGTGACTAATGCCTGACACTGGGTGGATTAATAACTCTCGACTGCTGGGGAATTCCAACGGTGTTTTCGACAGCCATGTCGAGGGCCACTGGGAACCATGGCTGTGTAGGCCAGTCGGGTATTATCAAGATTCCTGAAGCGGAATCCAATTGAATCTTGCGCAATACCGACTGATGAGGCAGAAGGGAGGAAAAGCATAAAAGAACATTTTCCCCCAATGCAGCGAGAATGCATCAACTGCTGCTGCCTCAGGGTCTGGTTCCCAAGCGACATACGTTGGTACCTGGTGATTCAGCCTGGATGCAAATAGATCGATATCTGGTGTGCCATATTGCTTTGTAATTTCAGCAAATATTTTGGGATTTAACATCCATTCGATGTTATCATTGAATCTGCGTTACCTGGTGTCTGCCACTGTATTTTGCTTACCTGGTAGGTAAGTTGCTGATAACCAAATATGTCTTTCAACACACCATTGCCAGATTAGGTTGGCCAAATTGTCACACGATATCGACTTTACACCACCCATGTGGTTGATATAAGCCACCACCGTGGTATTATCTAATTGCAACCGGACATGTGCATGATGCGTAATTAGATGAATATGCTTTTAACCCATAAAACGCACCCAACATTTCTAAGTAGTTGATACCCCGTGTCTGTAGGCAAGATGATTCAAATTTAGTCCATCTGCCCCCTGTGCTGGATTGCATGTTAGTTGCTCCCCAGCCCAAAGCACTGGCATCCGTTTGAATGGTTAATACTGGGTTGGTGATTATTATGGGACTGGAGCTGAGCCTTACGTTCCTTGCCCACCATTGTAACTCTGGAATGGATTCAGCAGTTAAACTCATAGCTCGGTCAAAGTGACCTGAGTTTTGCTTTAGTGCATGCACTTTTGCTCTTTGCAAATTTTGATAGTGCAAAGGCCCAAATTGTACAGCTGGAAAAGCTGCTACCATTTTGCCAATAACTCTAGCTACCTCCCGTATGGTTGGCTGATGTTTATTCATGAGTTTTCGTTGCATGATAGTGCCAATTCTGATGCTTTCCCCTTCGGCAGAATTACAATCATGCGAACAGTATCAATCTAAATCCAAGATAGTCCATGGCAGTGGACGGTGTAAAATTGGATTTATCTGGATGTATGACAAACCCCAAGGTTTCAAACAAACGTTTGGTGGCTGCTACTGCCAAAATGGCTGTCTCCAAGGTTTTCCCTACTATTAAAATGTCGTCTAAATACGCCATGACTATATGCTTTTGTTTCCTCAATGATGCCAAGGCAGGTTTTAAGATTTTAGTGAACAGCCTTGGAGCGGAGGTTAGCCCATTTGGTAAGGCTTTAAATTGCCATAGCTGTTTCATCCAGATAAATTTTAAGTATTTACGATGCTCCTTGTGTATGGGTACTGAGTAGTAGGCATCTTTTAAATCAATGCTTGCTAGAAAGTACCCTCTAGAAAACCAATAGTCTGGCTGTTTCAAAAGTATCCATCTTGAAATGTATATACCTGACAGACTTGTTTAAAGTAGTTAAGTCAATGATGATGCGACGTCCACCATATTTTTTGATTTTTAGTGAAAATATTAGACACAAATTCCAAAGGTTCATGTTTTGTTCTTTCAATGACACCTTTTGCTTGTAACCTCATCAGTTCAGCTTGACCCTCTTGTTTCTCTTTGACTGAGAGGGTGAATACCCTTTTGGGTATATGCTGAACTGGCGGAATGTTTTCATGAACAAAGTCAATTTTGTAGCCATGAACGCAGCTGAGGTTATACTTGTCATTAGTGATGGATTCCCATGCATCCAAAAACAAGTGCAATCTCCCCCCTGTTAGTATAGAGCCCCTACTGCTCATATGCTGAGAGGAACCAGACCCACCTACCTCCATGGTTATTGGTGCTTCGTCTGCCTCTTCGCTGGGCGATGAGGCGTCTGCTGGGCTGTAGAGGGTTGATGTTGATCTTGATGTTTTTGGGGGTGGCGCATTTTCCATGGGGTCCGCTCTGGGCCCTGGCCTAAAAAAGGCTTACGGGGAATGGTTGCGGACCCCGAGCTTTCACCAGTCCCATAGTGTGGTCGACGACTGGTGGACGCCATGGGGTACTGCCGCCTGGGTTTGTTAGGTCTGCTCGGTCCCAAACCTGCCCTCACGAGACCAAAGGTCTTGGATTCTTCCTCTAGGTCTTTCACCTTTTTTGGAAGGTCTTTCCCAAAGAGCAGAATAGGAGGTTCTGAACCCGGTGTTTGCAAAAGTCCCGCAAATTTAGGGTTGAGGGCAGGCTTGATAATTTCCTTCCGTAAATTGTTTATTTCATATTGAGTGGTGCACAGCAGAGCTAATGTGTCTTGCTGATTTGTGCAGATGTCCGCACCATCATGGACCGAGCATAAGATGTTATTCCTGCAGTCAGGAGTTTAAGGATTTTCTGGAGCTTCAACTCCAGGTTCCTGATGTTCTGCCCCAAATGTCCCCAAATTTGGCTGTTTACAGCGGGTACATTCAATGATGTACAATTTACTGGGGCTGTATATAGTTCAAGAGCCTCATTGACCACCTGTTCTTGTAGGGGTTTTGAGGACAGGTGGTTAATGCTGGCTGCAAGTTTCGGCTCTAACGGCCGACCCGCTTGTGGAATGGCCACGTAGCGGTTGACCACACCCAGCAGCTCTTCCTGATCCTGTACACCCTGCGTACTCCCGACATCTTCAGCCAGTGACCCCTCTTCTTGACCAGCCCAGACCTGGTCGCCAATGCTGCCTTCAAAAGAAGGTGAAGCAATGGCCAGTGCCGTAAAGGGCACTGCGGGAGTGCCTGAGCTCCCTTGGCGAGTCTGCTGCTGCTGCTCTCTCAGAAGATCTCGCTGGAGCAATTGCTCCATAAGCCGTTCCATTCGGCTTAGGCGGCTGCCTGTGTCGCTCTCGAGCGGTGTGGCATCTTCATCCGAATCGTCGGACACTACCGCCCGGTTCTGGCTGCAGGTACCTCCAGCCCGCTGCTCAGGCTGCACGAGCGGTGCTGGGCTCGGCTCGGTAGTTTATACACGCCGCCTCTTGCCCCCCCTCCAAAGAGCATTCCTCAATGGAGGACGAACGGGGGCGAGCTGCAGACTTCTTTCCTCTGGTCTTGCTCATTCTTTCTGGAAAACAAGCAGACCACAGAGAAAAAGACACACGGCCACGGTAAAACTTACCTGTCGGCCCGACTTTTCAAATTGTAGCGGGAGCGCCTTGAACTCCCGTTCGTCGCGGGTGCACTGCATGAACGCTAATGTCGCGCATGCGTGTTGGACGGGGTCTTCACGTAGTCACTCACGTGACTCCGAAGTAAAATCCCATTTGTGTGATTGATCGTTTCTGAATTTTGGCTCAACACGTACCGCCTCAGTAATCGTACATTTCTGTATGTGCTCTCTGAGTGGCGCCGTGCCATTCTCAATGATTCCAATACAACACCTCCACCTATTTTGCCTCCCTTATATCGGGAGGAATTATGATAAAAATAGGTCAATATGGTGAAGGTCATTTAAAGGTCATGATAGGAGAGGCAGTACATTGATTTCGATGGCGATGAGACTCGAACGTGTGACGAATTTGGGTGAGCATAACATTGGAGGATTATAAAAAGACGTAACGCTGGAGTAATTCAAGGGGCAAGGCGGGTGATGTTTCGGATCGTGGATCTTCTTCAGACCAACTGTGGTGCCAGTATGGATGCTGGAAGGGTGTGGGATTGGAAGCTGATACTGGACTATACTTATATATATATATGTGTGTGTATAGATGAGAGACAGAAAATGCTGGAGTAACTCAGCAGGACAGTCAACATCTCTGAAGAGAAGAAATTGGTGACGTTTCGGGTCGAGATCCTTCTTCACACCTATGGCAGGGGAGAGAGAGAGAGATACCTAAATACCAGTTAAACGCACTCCACACAAACAAAGCCGAGACTCGCCCGCAAGGGCATCTTTGTAAACACCTTAGATAGATGCAAACTGTTGGAGTAACTCAGCGGGACAGGAAACATCTCTGGAGAGAAGCCTTTATTTAGACTGGTATCAAGGGGCGAGGGAGGTGCATGGATAAGGAAGTGTACTGGTATGGTCATGTAATGTGTAAAAACAGGACACAGGGAATGAAGTATCATGGAAAATGTAGAAAAGATCAACAGGAGAAGGTAACAACAAAGCGACGGAGATAAAATGTAATCGGAAACAGGAAGACTGGTCGCAGAACTGGAAGGGGAAGGGTTGGAGAGAAATGGAGAGCAAGGGTTACTAGAAATTAGAGAAATCAATGTTCCTACCGCTTGTGTGTACGCTGCCCAAGTGAAACGTGAGGTGCTGTTCCTCCAATTTCAGATGACCCTCAGTCTGACAATGCAGAAGGCCGAAGACAGAAAGCTCAGTGTGGGAATGGGAGGACGAGTTACAGTGTTTAGCAACCGTGAGATCAGGTAGGTTTTGGAGGACTGCTTCACTTAGAAATAATATCGAGGTCCTTGGATGGAATCGAGGGGGGGGGGGGTATAGGGAAATCTGCAGTTCCTCCCTACACATTTTGTAAACACCTTCCTGCTTACAGGCCATGCACGCCCGATCTAAGTGCACACTTGTGCAGGCGAACTGTACCCACGTGATCTGCCGTTAGCCAAACATTTTAATTCCCCCTTTCCATTCCCGCACTGACATTTCTGTCCTGGGCCTCCTTTATTGTGAGAGTGAGGCCAAACGCAAATTGGAGGAGCATCACCTCATATTTCGCTTGGGCTGCTTGCAACCCTAAGGCATGAATATTGATGTATCTAACTTAAAGTAACCCTTGCATCCTCTCTCTCTCCGAACTTCCCACACCAAGTGGTTGTTTTAGATTCAACATTATTTGTGGAGTCTCATTGTTTGTAACTCGTTTTCATCGCGCCCACTGCTGACAATGGCCCGTTTCATTCATCATCGTTACTTTTGTGCATATCTTTCTTTCATTTGTTCATATGACTGTACGTCACTGTCTATATCCCTCGTGTGTCTCTCCCCTGACCCTCAGTCTGATGAAGGGTCCCGACCCGAAAAGTCACGTATTCCTTATGTCTTGAGATACTGTCTGACCCGCTGTGTCACCCCAGCTGTTTGTGTCTCTCTTCCGTTTCATCCAACATCTACAGTTCCTTACCACACATTACTTCCCCCATGTTCATCCCCGGTTCCCTTACTTTATCACCCTGATCCCTCCATGTTGCTGAAAAATGATGATTCTGCACTTTGATCAAATGGCCTCTAACGGCTCCCACCGTCAGTTGCGGACCCACCCATGAATAGTTGCTTCCAATCTACCTTCGCCAGCTCATACCTAATTACATTGTAAGTCTGGGTGATATTGTTTATTTTACATAGTCAACAGTTAGAAACAAAATGGGAGAAAAAGTGTAGTCCACGATGAGGGTTTATTTTCTTCAGAGGCTTGTCTGCCCGAAACGACACCCATTCCTTCCCTCCAGAGGTGCTTCGTCTCCCTCTGAGTTACTGCAGCATTTTGTATCTATAATTAAGGATATTGTACTCTGCTTTTACACAAGTAAGGACATTCCCCCACCATGCAGACCCGTTCCCATTTCAAACATGGATGAAGTGGTGAAGTGGTGATCGCTACCTCCAATAACACCCCATCAGGGTAACACCAGTCACCTAGCCACACTCGTTTCCCAATGCAATGTCCAACATGGCCTCTCCTCGAGCTGGGCTACCATTCATCGTTTAAGAAATCATTCCGAATTACTGCCTAATATATTCTGCCGCCTGTAAATAAACCTCGCCAATATTGAGTAAGATGGTCGCCCGTCACAATTTCTCTGCTGTTTTTGCTTCCATCCGTAATCAATCTGATTACGTCTGATCATTCTTCTTCCGTTGGCCTTGCCTATAGTATAAACCTACTTGTGTGGATGCTCGTTTTTTAATATTTAGTTTTAGCTCAACCCTTAAAGGCTAAAAAAACGTACATTATTGTATGTGCTCTCTGATTACCACCGTGCCATTTCTCCTGATTCAAGACTCACAACTCCTCGACTTTTTCGCCTCGCTCATATTGGGGAAGAATGATGAAATAGAGATGCCAATATAGGTGCCATCCTATCTCTCCATTATTAACCATTTTACCTGTTGGCCTGTGTTGTCCAACCAATAAATTACATTTTTAATATTCGTTGCCCAATAATAATATTAAAAAATTGGTAGAGCCAATCCATCAGTTTCTTTCGGCTTACGTAGGTGCCTGTTATGGATTTTATTTGTTTTATAATCACAAATAAAATTTGTAATCATAGAATCAAGTTGTTGTTTTTTTTTAATTAGGAAGATATATCGGTATTGATTGAAATAAGTACAGAATTTGTGGGCGGAATATCATCTTTATGGCATTTAATCTGCCTATTAGGGACGTCGGAAGTGTTTTACAAAATTGAGTAAGAGCATTTAGTTTAGTAAGTAAAGGAGGAAAGTTTGCATTACATAGAGAAGTGTATGTTCTAGCTGCATGAATACCAAAACATTTGATTTTTCCTGTAGCAATTCTGAAAGGGAATTTTAGGAGGTGTGTCGGCTCTTGAGGATTTATGGACATAATTTCACTTTTTCCAGTTTATTTTATATCCTGAAAAGAAACCGAATTCATCTATAAGATTTAATGTACTTGGAATGCAGTCTTGGGAATTGGTGATATATAGTAATCATCTGCATATAATGACATTTTATTATTGTAGTATTTAGTGTTAGAGCCGTAAATATTCGGATGTACTCTTATACTTTCCGCCAGAGGTTCAATCGCAAGGGCAAATAAGAGGTGTGATAATGCACATCCCTGTCTATTGGCCCTGGGTAACTGAAATTTAAGTGAGAGTATATGATTAGTCAGCACTCTGGCAGTCGGCTTACCATATAGCAGTTTATCCATGCAATACATTTTTCTTCCAACTGAAAAATTTGGAATACAGTAAAAATATATTTCCATGCCACTTGATCAAATGCCTGTTCTTCGTCTAATGAAATAATTGATGTCTTCTTTTATCGTTCTGTGTGCGTGCATTATGTTAAACAGGTGTCCCAAATTATTGAACGAGGGTCTTTGCGGTATAAACCCAGTTTGATCTGGGCGTATCGATTTATTAACGTATTTGCATAATCTTCTTGCCAGAGTTTTAGCTAATATTTTCTGATCTGTATTTAACAGGGACGATTGCTCTATATGATCCAGTATCTTCCAGATCTTTAACTTTTTTCGGTGAACGTCTAATAGTTGATTCAGCTAGGCTTTGTGGTAATGTCTGTTCTTTAAACGCGTGTACATAGAGGTTATGTAAACGCGGGGAAATTACCTCGTAAAATATTTTATAAAATTCTTTACTAAACCCATCAGGGTCTGGTGTTTTGCCATTCTTCCATGAATTGATAGTCTATTCTATTTCATTAATTGAAATCTGTGCTCATAATTCCTCTCGTTTCACCACATGAAGTGCCCGAAGATTGGTTAACAAGAAGGTTTGTATTTTTCTAATTTCAGTTGAAGTTTTGGGTGTAAAGAAATGTTGATATAATTGGGCAAATCTTTCGTTAACGTCTTTTGGAAGTGTCAACAATTCACCTTTATCTGATCTGACTTTTGAATAGTATGATCCTTTTCCACTTTTCTCACCTGGCGTGCTGGAAGTTTGTGTGGTTTGTCGCCGAAGCAAAAATGTTCCTGTTTAGAAATTTGAAATGGTCTGATAACTCTTGCAGAGAAATTTTTATTTAGCTTAAATGTTAATACTGCAATCTTATTATGTTTATCCATAGACGGATCTGTCGCTTTTTCTGAATCCAGCTGTCCGATCTGTTCTTCTATTTGCAATTGGTCCATACTATTGTTTATGTTTTTATATGCTTGGTATGAAATGATAGAACCTCTTATACAAGCCTTAAAAGATTCCCATAATGACGAGGGCGAAATTCCTGGAGTATCATTGGTCTCAATATCAAGGTTCCTCACCAACCGGCCCCAGACGGTGAGACTCGGCCCCCACCTCTCATCCACTCGCATGTTAAGTACCGGCTCCCCACAGGGTTGTGTGCTAAGCCCCCTCCTATACTGTCTCTACACCCACGACTGTAGTTCCGTCCACAACAACAACCGAATCGTCAAGTTTGCTGACGACACTACAGTAGTCGGACTCATCTCAAGGGGAGGCGAGACAGCCTACAGAGAGGAAGTCCTGAAGTTGACAGCCTGGTGCTCTGAAAACAACCTGGCTATGAACACCAAGAAAACCAAAGAGCTCATTGTCGACTTCAGGGGGCACAGCACCGACTTAGCTCCCTTATACTTCAACGGCGAGTGTGTGGAGAGGGTCTCCACCTTCCGGTTTCTTGGCGTCCTCATCTCCGCTGACATCTCCTGGACAGATGACATCACAGCGGTCATCAAGAAAGCTCAGCAGCGGCTGCACTTCCTGAGGGTCCTCAGGAAGCACAACCTGGACTCCAACCTGCTGCTGACCTTCTAACGCTCGTACATTGAGAGCCTGTTGACATACTGCATTACAGCATGGTACGGCAGCTGCACCATGGCGGACAGGGAGAGGCTTCAGAGGGTAGTTAGGGCAGCACAGAAGATCATAGACTGTCCTCTCCCTTCTCTGACGGACATTTACACCTCCCGCTGCCTCAGCAGTGCGAAGAACATTATCAAGGACAGTTCCCATCCTGCATTTGGCCTGTTCAACCTGCTGCCCTCAGGGAGGCGCTATAGGTGCATCAGCACAAGGACAAATAGATTCAAGAACAGTTTCTTTCCAAAATCAATTATCTCCCTGAACTCACAAATGCACTTTCACAGCCTAACTCCCGGACTTTCATCTATCCACCTACTGTAATTTTTACTGTAACTGTAATTTCCAATATGTGCAATAACCCATACTGGATATAGGAATCCTATTTATTCACTATATTAATCCATTGTATTTTATAGATATGTATATAGCGCCGCAGAAACTGTGTACCTTATTCCCCCTTTTTTTGTTTTTGCACTGAGTAGGAACAGCTTTTAATCTCATTGTAAATGTGTATAGTGACAATAAAAAGGCTTACTCATTCTCATTCTCAAAACAGAGTTCCATCTGTTGTTTTATATATATACAGCAATCTGGGTTGTTTAGTATTTGAGGATTAAACCTCCAAAACGATTTTTATTGAGTATTCTTTCTAGTTTTAAGAGAAGATTAAGGAATGATTGGAAATGGTACTATTGTGGTATTTGGGATTAGTTGTAAAAGGTATTAATTTACTGTCCATCAGAAAATAGTCAATACGTGTATACGTTTTATGTACGGATGAATAAAAGGAGTATTCTCTTCCGGAAGGGTTTGCAATCCTCTATACGTCTGTTATATTGGTATTTTTATATACTTATTTAGACGTTCGCTTGATTTTGTGTTATATCTATTTTGTTGTGAGGATGTATCCAAGCATTGTTCCAGAATACAGTTGAAATCTCTCGCAATTATCAGGTTTTGCTGGCTGGAGTATGAATTATATTCAAAATGGTATTTAAAAATTGTGGGTTATCAAAGTTGGGAGCATAGATATTTACCATAGTAAGTGGGGTAGAATATATCTCCCCAGCTACTATGATGTACCTACCATATTTGTCGCTATGGTGGTCTTATGTTTAAATGGTATGCCCTTGCGGATTATAATTGCAGTACCTCTAGTTTTGGAGAGAAAAGAAGAGTGCAGTATTTGACCAATCCAGTTAGCCTTCAGCCTGGTATGAGCTTGATCTTTAAGGTGCGTCTCCAGTAATTGGGCAAGAAACTTACCCCTTTTAATTGGATCAATAACGCCCCTAATATTCCAGCTGCAGAAAGTAATTCCACCAGTTTTCTTCAGTTGGTTGTCTTGCATTATAGCTTACATGGATTACCCTATTTCAGATGGGGCAACACAATAAATCAACCTTCTGGATGTTGGGTGGGTGATTTCAAAACCCAATTTCAAAACCCTGCTGGTTGGACTCAAATAGAGAAAGCTGGTAGACAGTGTGTGAGGCAGGAGGCAGAGAACGGAAGCACTCAGACACAACATGTAGGGGAGAAAGAGGAAATATATAATTAACAGAGAATAAGAGGGGTGGGTTTCTTAAATGTGTGAGCAGAGAGAGAGAGGGGTGTACTACGAGGGTAGAAGCAATAGGTAGCAAGGTGAGAAGTCAAAGTGGCAGGCAGAAAAATCCAGGGAAAAATCAAAAAGTGCCACTTGTCAACGTAATTGTATAAGGGGTAAGGGTGTTGTAAAAACACGCCTGAAGGCTTTAGATCTCTATGCAAGGAGCATTCGTAATAAGGTGGATGAGTTGATAGTTATTAATCAATATGATATAGTTGGGATCACGGAGACATGTCTCCAGAGTGACCAAGGCTGGGAACCGTACATGCAGGGATATTCAATATTCTGGAGGGATAGACAGAAAGGAAAATGAGGTGGGGTAGCGTTGCTGGTTAGAGAGGAGATTACCGCAATAGAACGGAGTAACATTAGCTTGGAGGATGTGGAATCCAGATGGGTAGAGCTTCGAAACACGAAGGGGCAGAACTCGTGTACACGCCACCTAACAGTAATAGTGGAGTTGGGGATGGCTTCAAACATGAAATTAGAAATGAGTGAAATAAAGGTAAAACAGTTATAACGGGTGACTTCAATCTACATATATATTGTGTGAATCACATTAGCAGGGTGTCTGGGGAAGAGCATTTATTGGAATGTATGCAGGATAGTTTTCAAAACCAACATGCAGTGCAACCAACGAGAGATCAGGCTATTCTGGACTGGGTATTGAGTAATGAGGGAGGGTTACTTAACAGTTTGTTGTGCGTGGCCCCTTGGGCAAGAGTGACCATAATATGGTTGAGTTCTTCATTAGGATGGAGAGTGACATAATTCATTCAGAAACAATGGTTCTGGACTTAAACAAAGGTAACTTTGAGGGTATGGGACGTGAATTGGCCAAGATAGACAGGCAATTGACGTTAGATATGCAATGGAAGGCATTTAAAGACTGCATGGATGAACTACAAAAAATGTTCATCCCAGTTTGGCAAAATAATCAATCAGGGAAGGTAGTACAACCGTGGATAACAAGGGGAAATCAGGGATAGTATCAAAACAAAAGGCGAAGCATATATATTAGCCAGAAAATGCAACCTTCCAGAGGACTGGGATAAATTTAGAGTTCAGCAGAGGAGGGCAAATGCATTAATTAGGAAATGGAAAATAGGTTATGAAAGAAAACTGGCAGGGAACATAAAAACTGACTGCAAAGTTTTCTATAGATATGAGAAGAGAAAAAGATTAGCTCAAACAAATGTAGGTCCCTTGCAGTCAGAAACAGGTGAATTGATGATGGGGAACAAGGACATGGCAGGCCAATTGAATAACTACTTTGGTTCTGTCTTCACAAAGGAAGACATAAGTAATCTGCCGGAAATAGCAGGAGAGCAGGGGTCAAATGAGTTTGAATTGAGTGAAATCCAGGTTAGCCTGGAAGTGGTGTTAGGTAAATTGAATGCATTAAATGCGATAAATCCCCAGGGCCACATAGGCTGCATGCCGGAATACTTAACGTAGTAGCCCCAGAAATAGTGGATGCGTTGGTGATAATCTTTCAAAACTCTAGATTCTAGAGTAGTTCCTGAGGATTGGATGGTAGCAAATGTAACCCCACTTTTTAAAAAGGGAGAGAGCGAGAAAACGGGGAATTAGAGACCAGCTAGTCTTTCATCGGTAGTGGGGAAACTGCTAGAGTCCGTTATTAAAGATGAAATAGCAGCACATTTTGAAAGTGGTGAAATCATTGGACAAAGTCAACATCGATTTATGAAGGATAAATCATGTCTGACGAGTATTATACCATTTTTCCAGGAAGTAACTAGTAGAGTGGATAAGGGAGAACCAGTGGATGTGTTATATCTGGACTTTCAGTAAGCTTTCGACAAGGTCCCACATAAGAGATTAGTATGCAAACTTAAAGTACACGGTATTGGGGGTTCAGTATTGATGTGAACAGAGAACTGGCTTACAGACCGGAAGCAAAGGGTAGGAGTAAACGGGTCATTTTCAGAATGGCAGGCAGTGACTAGTGGGGTACCGCAAGGCTCGGTGTTGGGACCCCAGCTATTTACAATGTATATTTTTGACTTGGACGAAGGAATTGAATGCAACATCTACAAGTTTGCGGATGACGCGAAGCTGGGGGGCAGTGATAGTTGTGAGGGGGATGCTAGAAGGCTGCAAGGTGACTTGGGTGAGCGGGCAAATGCATGGCAGAGGCAGTATAATGTGGATAAATGTGAGGCTATCCACTTCGGTGGCGAAAACAGGAAAGTAGACTATTAGTTCAATGGTGGCCGATTAGGAAAAGGGGAGATGCAACGAGACCTGAGTGTCATGGCACACCAATCATTGAAAGTAGGCATGCAAGTGCAGCAGGCAGTGACGAAAGCGATTGGTATGTGAGCATTCATAGCAAAACGATTTGAGTATTGAAGCAGGGATGTTCTACTGCAGTTGAACAGGGGTCTTGGTGAGAACACACCTGGAGTATTGCGTACAGTTTTGGTTTCCTAATCTGAGGAAAGACATTCTTGCCATCGAGGGAGTACAGAGAAGGTTCACCAGACTGATCCAGGGATGTCAGGACTTTCATATGAGGAAAGTCTGGATAGACTCGGCATGTACTCGCTAGAATTTAGAAGATTGAAGGGGGATCTTATAGAATTAAAAAATCTTAAGGGGTTCGACTCGGTCGATGCAGGAAGATTGTTCCCGATATTGGGGAAGTCCAGAACAAGGGGTCACACTTTAAGGATAAGGGGGAAGTCTTGTAGGACCGAGATCAGAAAAAACAATTTTCACACAGAGTGGTAAATCACTGGAATTCTCTGCCGCAGAAGGTAGTTGAGGCCAGTTAATTGTCTATATTTAAGAGGGGGTTAAATGTGGCCCTCGTGGCCAAGGGGATCCGGGGGTATGGAGATAAGGCAGGTACGGGGTAGTGAGTTGGATGATCAGCCATGATCATATTGAATGGCGGTGCAGGCTCGAAGGGACGAATGGCCTTCTCCGGCACCTATTTTCTATGTTTCTATGTTTCTACATCACATGAAAAAGTGCCATATGTAGAAAAGGCAAAAAAAGTGCTAAATTACGTTAATAATACGAAAAAAAACTGTATTTGATGATACAGTGTGAGTCCATTCCCTGCTGGAAAATATCAAGTGAGCTCCGTAGGTGTTAATTACAATTAGCTCCGTCCCTTACAAAGTAATATTGCAGAAAAGAAAAACCGGACAAAACAGAATATTATATAACCAGAAAGAAAACAGAACAATAACTGTGAATAATTCATCTTATAGCGCGGTCTAAGTTGGTATTTACTACTTAAATACCAAATTTAAATTAACAAATATCTTGCTTATTGATATTCATATGTTGAACAGAATCAAATACTGTGAATAATTTCCTTTAAGAGGCATACATTTCTTCTTATAACTAGATCTAAATGTGTATTTCCTATTTAAATACCCCGCCTGAATTAACAAAAATCTAACTTATTGTTATTCGTATATTTAATACAACTACTGGAAATTCCAACCTCCCCCCCTATCGGATAGATATTAAACATATTTTAGATGTAAACCGATACATTGACCTAGAGGTCGTAAATCTAGTAAGTGTTTTGTGTTAGATTTTTTTTTAACGGATTAGTGTTATGTATTAATATTAGGTATTAGATTAAAATAAACGGTTTAGTACGTTTGTTAATGTTTTATGTATTAATGATAGATATATTAGTTATGTAAATATTAGTATGTTATATCGTTACTATAGGTTTAAATTGACTTTAGTTCTTCGTAATTCAAGGATCTTAAACATTCTCCTCATAAACACGAGGACCTTGAGCAATCTACCCGCTTACATTCCAATCTATCTCTGATAAGTGTGGCTAGACATGAACGCATGTGAACCTGTCGGCCATCTTATTTGCAGCTTTATAAAAATATTTTTTACGTAAAGAAACATATTATATCAGTCTACGCCTTATAAATACATATGAAAGGTGTGCGTTAAACACACGGTTTAGCAAACACGTTCAATAAGAGTTCAGTCGCCCTGCTAATCAAACAAAGCCACGACATTCTACTTATCCTTTTTGGTCCATTGTTAACTCTTGCGCATGTTTAAATGCATCATTTGGGTCATAACATAAACATTCCGATCCTTTGTATGTGACCCTTAATTTGGCAGGATACATTATTCCATATCTCAGGCCTGGAATGTCTCCGACAATAAGACGTGTTTTTAGTGAAAACGGGAATTACAGACCAGTTAGTCCGGTAGTGGGGGAAATGCTAGAGGCAGACATTAAAGATGGGATCGCAGCACATTTCGAAAGTGGTGAAATTACTGGACAGTGTCAGCATGGATTTACGGAAGGTAAATCATGTCTGACGAATCGTATAGACACAAATGTAGGTCCCTTGCAGTCAGAAACAGGTGAAGTGATCATACGGAACAGGGACATGGCAGACCAATTGAATAACTACTTTGGTTCTGTCTTCACTAAGGAACACATAAATTAGCTGCCGGAAATAGCGTGGGACTGGGGATCAAATAAGATGGAGGAACTGAGTGAAATCCAGGTTGGCCGGGAAGCGGTGTTGGGTAAATTGAATGGGTTAAAGGCCGATATATCCCTAGGGCCATTAAGGCTGCATCCCAGAGTACTCAAGGGAGTAGCCACATAAATAGTGGATGCATTAGTGACAATTTTTCTTCTCTTTAGATTCTGGAGAAGTTCCTGTGGATTGGAGGGTAGCTAATGTAACCCCACTTACAAAAATGGAGGGAGAGAAAGAACGGGGAATTACAGACCAGTTAGTCTAACATCGGTAGTGGGGAAACTGCTAGAGACAGTTATTAAAGATGGGATAGCAGCACATTTCGAAAGTGGTGAAATCATTGGACAGTCAGCATGGATTTACGAAAGGTAAATCATGACTGACGAATCGTATAGACTTTTTCGAGGATGTAACCAGTAGATTGGATACGGGAGAACCAGTGGATGTGTTATATCTGGACTTTCAGAAGGCTTTCGACAATGTCTCACATAAGAGAATAGTATACAAACTTAAAGCATACGGTATTGGGGGTTCAGTATTAATGTGGATAGCGAACCGGCTGGCAGACAGGAAGCAAAGAGTAGGAGTAAACAGGTCATTTTCAGAATGGCAGGCAGTGACTAGTGGGGTACCGCAAGGCTCAGTGCTGGGACGCCAGCTAACTAAAATATTCATTAATGATTTGGAGGAGGAAATTGAATGCAACATCTCCAAGTTTGCGGATGACACGAAGCTGGGGGGCAGTGATAGCTGTGAGGAGGATGCTCGGAGGCTGCAAGGTGACTTGGATAGGTTGGGTGAGTGGGCAAATGCATGGCAGATGCAGTATAATGTGGATAAATGTGAGGTTATCCACTTTTGTGGCAAAAGCAGGAAAGTAGACTATTATCTGAATGGTGGCCGATTAGGAAAAGGGAGATGCAACGAGACCTGGATGTCATGGTACACCAGTCATTGAAAGTAGGCATGCAGGTGCAGCAGGCAGTGAAGAAAGCGAATGGTATGTTGGCATTCACAGCAAAATGATTTGAGTACAATAGCAGGGAGGTTCTACTGCAGTTGTATATGGTCTTGGTGAGGCCACAGCTGGAGTATTGCGTACAGTTTTGGTCTCGTAATCTAGGGAAATACATTCTTGCCATAGAAGTCGTACTCAGAACGTTCACTAGGCTGATTCCTGGGATGGCAGGACTTCCATATGAAGAAAGGCTGGATAGACTCGGCTTGTACTCGCTGGAATTTAGAAGATTGAGGGGGGATCTTATGGAGAGTTACAAAATTCTTAAGGAGTTGGACAGCATAGATGCAGGTAGATTGTTCCCGATGTTGGGGAAGTCCAGAAAAAGGGGGTCACAATTTACGGATAAGGGGGAAGTCTTTTAGGACCGAGATGAGAAAATCATTTGTCACCCAGATAGTGGTGAATCTGTGGAATTATCTGCCACAGAAGTTAGTTGAGGGCAGTTCATTGGCTATATTTAAGAGGGAGATAGATGTGGCATTGTGGCTAAAGGGATCAGGGGGTATGGAGAGAAGGCAGGACAGGATACTGAGTTGGATGATCAGCCATGATCATATTGAATGGCGGTGCAGGCTCGACGGGCCGAATGGCCTACTCCTGCACCTATTTTCAATGTTTCTATGTTTCTATCATTCTCTCTCTTTCTTCGTCTCTCTCTCATTTCTCTCTCTCCCATTCTCACTATCTCTATCCCCCGTTTTCTCTCTCGCTTCCTCTTTTTCTTCCTTTCTCTATCCTCGCTCTTTCTCACTTTCTCTCTGCTTCTATTTTTCTCTCTACCTATCTCAACCCTGTTCTCTAGCTTTCTCTCTCCGTCTCTCCCTCTCTCTCTCTCTCTCTCTCTCTCTCTCTCTCTCGTTCTCTTCCCGACCGTCTCTCTCTCTCTCTCACGCTCGTTCTCCCCCCCCTCTCTCTCTCCCTTCACTCCCTCTGTCTTCCTCTTTCTCGTTCTCTCCGTTTACCTCTCCTCTCCCTCTCTGTCTCTGTCCCTCTCTCTTTCTCTTTTTCTCCACCTCACTCCCACTCCCAATCCATACGAATCTTCCATTCGCTATCTATTTCACCTCTCTCTCTCTCTCGCTCTCTCTCTCGATATCTCTCTTTTTCACCGCTCCCACTACATATCTCTGTCTTTCTCCACTTCATTATCTAGTCCCCTCCTCTATCTTTCTCTCTCCCAATCTCTCTCACCCCATCTCTCTCACCCCCTCACCCTTTCCACTCCCTCTCTCTATCTGTAATTCTACCTCTCTCTCGCTCTCTTTCTCTCATTCTCTCTCAATCTCTCCCACGACACCTCTACTCCCCCTCTCTCTACAACTCTGCTCTCCCCATTCTCTCTCTCTATTCTCTCTGTCTCTCTGTTACTCACTATTTTCTATCATCTCAATTTTTCTCTATCCCATATCTATCTCTCTCTTGTTCACTCTCTCGTTTTTATCTATCTCCATATTTCTTTCTCGCTCACTCTCATTATCTCTACCGCTCGTTCTTTCTCTCTCCCTCTCTCTCTCCCACTCTCACTCTCTCACTCCCTCACTCACTCTCTCTCTCTCCCTCTCTCTGTCTCTCTCTCTCGCTCTCTCTCTCTCTCTCTCTCTCTCTCTCTCTCTCTCTCTCTCTCTCTCTCTATCTCTATCTCCCTATCTCTCTCTCTCTCTCCCTCCCTCTCTCTCTCTCTCCCTCCCTCTCTGTCTCTCTCTCCCTGTGCACTTATAAACATTCCTCTTTTTCACTAACTTTACAATTAGATATATTGGGTATCTCACAGCGCTCTTCATCTGCTCTCTGAATGCGTTTTGTGTCAGGACATATATTGCCGTATTTGTGCAGGTACTCAAAGCTTGAAGCATGAACGCAACTGATTCGAGCTCGCTGCCCTTGACAAACGGAGTCCCGAATACCCGCACGGCCAATACATATATTACTTCTGTGCTCCATAACAATAAAAAACTGCTGCATATACAGAAGAGGAGAATAACTGATTTCCTTCGGTTCTCCATCTCCGGGTCATTATCTCCAGTATTACGGCCGCGGAGTCCTCTGCGGACTCGTCCGGACAATAAAATGTGTCTGGCGGTCAGTGAATTGAGCAACAGCAACAGAAAGAACGGGAGCCACGCCATTAAGCTGATTGTCAGCAGCTCAAATGAAGCCCATGAAGTTAAGGCTAAGAAATCCTGTTTGAAGACGCAGCCCCTGGGTGTATTGTCTATATTGTATTCTGGGTCCATTGTGAAATACCAGGGCATACTTATTAAACAGCTAAATACGGTCACAATTCCCATAATAACTGTCGCCGTTCTCTCGGTGCAATACTTTGCTTTCACATTCTGATAGCAAATGGCCAAGAATCGATCCAATGTAAACGCGACCGTGAACCAGACAGAGATTAGCGTGGCTGCAAAGGCTAGGACCGCGTTAGTGGCGCAGACAGGAGTGATGTTCAGGAATGAACGTGGAAAATACATCATAAAAACCGTTCTCCATAAGACGTCGGTGAGGATGACCAGAAGATCGGCCATTGACATTCCCACCAGGTAGCGAGTGATGCATTTGGAGAGACCACACTCCCCCCGGGACAGGATCAGAATCGTCAGCAAGTTCACTGCAATATAAAGAAAAAAAAGAATAAATTCATATCAGAGATCAACGACGACTCATAGAAACAATGCGCCGCGGAAACAGCTTTTCCAGAAAAAAGAAAAGCTGCAGGAGTAACTCCGTGGGTCAGTCAGCACCCGTGGAGAAAATGGATAGGCGACGTTTCCGGTCGGCGTTGTTTTTCAGACTGAGTGTAGGCGAGATAAAGGCGGAAAGGAGTTGCAAGCCAAAGTATCTCAAGTAGCAGCTGGGGTTGGTCGTCGATAAGCAGATGTTTGGACAAAGAGGCGAAATTGAACTATCTGAACTTTTGAAGCAAAAGGATTGAAGAGTAGCCGGAGGGTGAACCCAGAGGAAAGAAGGTACGTTGAGGGGGAATTGGGAGGGTAGGAGTAGGGGCGAGTCCACGTGGAAAGGTCTTGGATTCAACATCGTCTAACGGTCTTGGCTTCAACACCGTATCTATGGAAGTTGCCTGAACTGTTGAGTTATTCTGCACGTTGTGCGTCTTTCTTTAAAACTCTTGTTATATAGACATTGTCGTCGGTCGTGATACCGGGGATATAAGCTATAGCTTGGAAAACAGACCTGAACGAACTCTTTTTTTATCTACACAATGCATGTAAAACAACAATCTATCCACGATATTATTTGACGGCGAATAAAGTAAATGGTTTGGGAAATATTCATGAGAACTGCACGGGATAAATGCGCGTTCCTAAATGGACATAGTCCATTTGTAATGGGGTTGAGGGGCATGGGGGATTAATGACGAAGTGCAGAATGTAGGGGGGGAAGGATTAAGTCAAAGGGCATACACAGATTTCGGGTTTTGTGTGGTTGCGATGCGAACTGGAAGTGATGTATCTGCAGCATCAGTTATCGAGTGAGAGGCGAAGTGGGTCTAGATAATGTCAAGGTGCTGCGCGGACTGGGCAGGGTGTATGTGCAGCGGGATTTAGACAAGGAGGACGTGCGAAGGGATCACGGCGAGGTGAATGTGCAGTGGGGATTGCACAGGGTGAAGCTGTGATGGAGAGAGCTCCGGGTGAATGCACGGTAGGGATTGGGCAGAGTGAAGGCGAAATGAGGACTAGCCAGTGTAAAGATGCACTGGGGACGAGACAGAATGAAGGCGCAGTGTGATACTGGCAAGCCGGGTGAAATTTCAAATTGGCATGTTGAATCTGCCGTAGAAACGATACCTTGAGAAGGTGTAACTGGATGTGTGCATGCCGACAGTAAGTTTATAAGTTACTAAGTGATAGGAGCAGAATTAGGCAACTGTGCCATTCAATCATGGCAGATTATCTGTCCCTAATCCCATTCTCCTGCCCATAATACCTGACACCGTACTGAGCAAGAATCCACTGGATACTCTGGGTTGGACGATTGACAGATAGAAGTGGGTTGTTCGGCAGTTGTGGTGTTGAGTGCTAGTTTGGTAGTTGGCTCGATTCGTGAATACATTGTCTGGCAAGTGTAGGGTGATTTTCAGTGACCGATTCTGTTCGATCGCTGAATGATGGGACAGAGGGAAGATAAGGTGAGAATCGAACATATCACTCTGCGGGGAACGGCAATGTTATTACAAACGTGAATGAAACGAATGTATCTCGCCATTTATTGAAAGTGAGGATAATCTACAGCGTTTAGCAGTGGTGTAAGGCAGATTAAAGGCGCAGTGTGATTCTTGCCGGATGGTGATATTGCCATTGGAAAATGAATTACCCACTGTACACCGATTAATTTACGCTTCAATCATAACCCACGGACTGTCTCGAGTAACATATGATTGTCAGGCAGCAAGCTTATCTTGGCAAATTATTGAATGCATTCTGTTGAATCGTGATGTACTCACGGTCGACACCATTATGGAGTTTGCTTTAATAGTGAATATCATGTCTTAAATTGAACCATCTTGATGATGTTAACAGTGCCAATCAGAACACAGGAAACATATACAGGTCCGCCTCGACTTACCTGATATACCGCCTGCCAGACACTTTGATTTCCCATTCCCACACTGACCTTTCTGCCCTCCATTGTCCAGAGTGAGGCCAAACGCAAATTGGAGGAGGAAAATCTCATACTTTGTTTGGGAAACTTAGAGCCCGGTGTTATGAATATTCATTTCTCTAACTTCATCATCCCTGCATTCCCTCTTTCTCCATCCATCTCCCACCAAAGTAGTACCAGCCTCTCGTTTCCACCCAATAAACAGGCATGTTTAATTTATCATCGTTACTTTTGTGCATGTTTTTTGGTCATTGTCCTTTATCACTCTACATCATCGCCTTTATCTCTCGTTTCCGTTTCCCGTGAGTTTTAGTGTGAAGAAGGGTCTCGACCCGAAACATCACCCATTCCTTCGCTCCAGAAACGCGTCCTGCCCGCTGGGCTACACCAGTTTTTTGTGTCTATCTACAAAAACGTTACTGCTTTTCTTCAAGCAGAACTCCAACAGCCAAATAACCAGTGTAATGTATTTCCCCACTGCGTAACGTGTCAACAGTGCCCATATATAAACAGGTGAGAAGCGATGAAATGCTGGCACGTGGCTGAAAGCGCACATACAACCATGTTCCGAAGGTCAGTTTCGTGGTCTGATCCAAATTTCCTGAAATGGATAGGACGTCCTTGTACAGTAAGCTAATTTCGAGGAACTCAGCGAGGTAGGCTGCATCTCAAGTGGAATGGACAAGTGAAGTTTCGGATCTCAACCTCCATTTCCTCCCCAGATACTGTCTGCGCCGCCGAGTTCCTCCAGGGCCGTGTTCTTTGCTCAAGGTTGCAGAATCTACAGATTATTGGCTTAACACAAATGCGCCAGGCACCAAACGCCGGCATCACTAGACAACAAGATGAAGACAATGAGTAGAAGTGAATATCGACTCACCGGGAACACCAATTGCTGCCAGAACGGGATAGTAAATGGCCAGTATTTGACCCAATATCCAACTTCCCATTTTTAGCAAAAGTGACGTTTCCACGTCTGATGTATCACAGCAGCCCAGTGCCAAACTAGTGATGAGATGTCCACAGTTAACTTAATATAGAGGACAGAGGTCCCGTGCGACACCAGTCTCCTGAACGTTGATTTTAATTACATTTTAAGAAAAAACAAGGTACGTCAAAAGCTCCCAAGATAATACGTCTATTGGGATCAGCAATTTACAATAACACGTTAAACAACAGCATGTAATTTTAAAATTAGAGAGAGAGCGCATTGGGTGAAAGTTTCAATGGTTATTTCTGGGAGAAAACGAACTATCCACAGTGAAGGCAGATTATTATCTGAATGGTATCCGATTGGGAAAGGCGGAGGTGCTAGGAGACTTTGTAGTCCTTGTTTATCGGTCACTGAAAGTAAGCATGTAGGTACAGCAGGAGTGGCAATAGACAAAGGACAATAGGTGCAGGAGTAGGCCATTCGGCCCTTCGAGCCGGCACCGCCATTGAATGTGATCGTGGCTGATCATCCACAATCAGTACCCCGTTCCTGCCTTGGAAATAAAATGGCATGCTGCCTTCGCAGCGGGTTGATTTGAGTATAGGTGCAAGGGGTATCTACTGCAGTTGTGTAGGGCCCTGGTGTGACCACGCGTGGATAATTGTGTGCCGTGTTGGTCTCCTAATTTGAGGAAGGACATTCGTGCTATTCAAGGAGTGCAGCGCAGGTTCTCTAGGCTAATTATCGCGATGGCGCGACTGTCATGTGATAAAAGAATCGATCGACTGGGCTTTCGTTCACTGAAATTTAGAAGTATGAGAGGGGATCTTACAGAAACATCTAAAATTGTTAAGGGATTGGACAGGCTAGATGCAGGCAAAATGTTCACTGATGTTGGGCGAGTCCAGAACCATGGGTCGCAGATTAGAATAACGGTTAAGCTTTAGGACTGAGATGAGGAAAACGTTTCCATCCACCCAAAAACAAAAACACCAAACATCCAATATCCACACACACAAAACAATCCATCCAAACACAAAAAAATCCCACCCAAAAACAGAAAACAAATCCAACCCAGTGTGTGAATCTGTGGAATTCTCTGCTACAGTAGACAGTGAAGGCCAATGCCCTTATATTTTTATTTAAGGGGGTGTTAGATGCACTTCTCTGAGGGCTGACTGGAGTCAAGGGGATGCAGCAGAAATGGTACTGATTTGGAGATTTTACTAAATGTTTCCTTCTGGTGAAAGTTCCCAGAGAAAGGTTGAACAAGTTAGGTCTTTATTCTTTGGAGCGCAGAAGGTTAAGGTGGGGGGGGACTTGATTGAGGTATTTAATATGATGGAAAAGGATAGACAGAGCTGTCGGGATGGCTTTTTTCCCATTGAGGGTGGGGAAGATACAAACAAGAGGGCATGACATTAGAATATAAGGAAACAGGAGTTTAAGGGAAACATGAGGGGAACTTCTTTACTCAGAGTGGTGGCCTGTGTGGATAAGAGCTTCCAGCAGCGTGGTGGAGGAAAGGATCGATTTAAGCATTTAAAAGTAAAGTGGTTAGGGATATGGAAGGGAAGGGAATGGAGGGGTATGGTCTGACTGCAGGTAGATGGGATAGGGGAAATAAATAGTCGCATGGACTGGAAGGGCCGAAGGGCCTGTTACCGTGCTGTAATTTGTTATATGGTTAATGGTTATCTGATCAGACACTATCAAGTTGAATGGAGGGGCTGGCTTAATGGTCGAATGCCTATTCCTGCACCTAATTTCCATGTTTTCTATGTTTTCTAAGAGAGACTCATTGAGCGCACTGAGGATTTAATACTGGAATATCTGGTCTGCATCCCGCACTGTCCAGGACTCTATAGACATTGCCAGTGAATGAAAGCTGATGTTGACATTTAGAGTCCAGAGTCTGCAGTCAGTAGTGTTTTATTGTCAGACTCCAGGTTAGGACAATGAAAAACTTATTTGCAGCACGCACAACATAATATGTAAAACATATCCACGGTAAACAATATAATAAAGGAGAGAGCAATACTACAAGTTTCAGTGTGCGTGAGAAAAACATACCACAAATCTATTCATATTTATATAGATCATGTCTATAATACATTTATACACACATGTGTGTTTGTGTGAAATACATTCCTGCACACATGGCGCGAAAGCAGTCGATCGAAGTTAATACTTCTTTCGTTGGCGGACTGCGCCTAACTGATCTCCGCTTGGCAAATATTTCATTCCCTAGCCATTCGACGATTGCTTTTCTGTCCTGGGTCTCTTCCATTGTCAGGTGAGACAAACGAAAATTGGAGATATATATAAACAGAACTCAAATTTTCGATACTTGATTCCAGGATTTGCAAAGCCAGCAGTAGGAATGTTTGATTGATCTAACTTCAAGTATCCCTTGCAGCTTTTTCTCTCTCCGAACATGCCCTGCTACTAAGTCGAGGAAAATTGTTTCGAGCTTCAAAGTTGGCTTGTCGAGTTTCATTGCCTTCCATATTAAGTAACTCGTTTTCACCAAGCCCACAGCTATACAAAATGGTCTATGCAGTTTCTTTATCATCCTTAGGATTCTTGCATAACTTTCATTCGTGTGCCACAGAAGTTCTATATCTCTCAATGCAACGTCTATATCATCGTTTCCTCTCCCCTTGTAATATGTTTCTAAGTGTGAAAGAAAGGTCAGGACTCGAAACGTAACTATTCCTTTTCTCCAGAGTTGCTGTCTGACCCGCTGAGTTACTCCAGGTTTTGTGTCTATCTTTGGGTAAACCAGCATCTACCGTTTCTTTCTACACATATATGTCCTCCATGTTCATCCACGCC
This sequence comes from Okamejei kenojei, assembly GCA_035221665.1. Classification (NCBI taxonomy): domain Eukaryota; kingdom Metazoa; phylum Chordata; class Chondrichthyes; order Rajiformes; family Rajidae; genus Okamejei; species Okamejei kenojei. The sequence continues at coordinate 135,937 of JAVHYY010000127.1, forward strand.
CTTCCCTTACTTTGCCAGGTAATTATCCCCCCCCAAATTGCTGTAACATGCTGATAGGGTGGGCTGCACAGGCTATCCCGGTGTCCCTAAATGCCCTTTAAGCCACTCCCCTCAGGTGTTGTGGACCTGCCATTAAACAGCTGATTTCCACTCGAAACTTCCCATAGAAACATAGAAACATTTGTAAAATAGCGTTGAGGAGAAGGCCATGTCGCCCTTCCAGTCACCACACGCCATTGAATATGAATCATGGACTGATCCCTCCAAACTCGCCAAGATTTCCTGCGGCGGGCACGCAGACACTCAGTATCCTGCACGGCGCATTCTCTCCATACCCTCTGGCTGATCCCCTTAGCCACACGGGCCGTCATCTATAACTCCCTCTTAAATATAGGCAATGAACTGGCCTCAACTACCTCTGTGGGCAGAGAATTTCCCTAGCGATCATGCCTCATGCACGGTAATTCAAATAACTCAGTGGTTTGTCACAAGTAAATGGCTTTAACCCCGAACATCGCAGGCCTGTTCCCCATGGTTTTTATTATCACACCAATCGTAAAACGGACGTAGTGGAATCACTAATATGCAAAAATATTCCTTCACCAGACAACAGCCCAACACGTTTTCCCTTAATCCAATGTCCAAGATGGTTCTCTCTCGCTGAACTGTCCAGTTACAGTTTCAGAAGCATTAAGATACTACCCAATAACGTTTTCCCCATCTAATCCCTTGCACTAAGTCAGCCTCGTCAAATTCGGGGAATTAACGTCACATTTTTATAAAAATTGGAACTATACACAGTTTTTGCAATCGTGCATAATCAATCGGAATATTGGATACTATATCTTCCGTTTGTGATGTTGCTTAGGGTTTGTCTATATTATAATCCTATGTGTGTGATTGATCGTTTCTGAATTTTAGCTCAACTCGTACCGCCTCAGTAATCGTACAATTTCTGTATTATGCTCTCTGAATAGCGCCTTGCTTGCCATTCTTCCTGATTCGTAATACAACACCTCCACCTATTTTGCCTCCTTATATCCGGAGGAATTATGAAAAAATGAGGTCAATATAGGCAGGTCATTTAAAAGGTCATGTTAGGAGAGGCAGTAAGAAGATACATTGATTTTTTGTGATGGTGATGAGACTCGAACGTGTGGCGAATTTGGGTGGGCATAATCTTTGGAGGGTTAGAAAGACGTAACACTGGAGTAATTCAAGGAGATCAAGGAGAGTAATTCGACATCTCAGGGGAAGATTGGCGGGTGACGTTTCGGCTCGTGACTCTTCTTCAGACTGATTGTGGTGCAAGGATGGAAACTGGAAGGGTGTGGGATTGGAAGCTGACTGTTGGACAATGTATATAAATATATAAACATATATATAATGTAATAAGTGAAAACAAGAGAAAGGGAATAAAGATCATGGAAAATGTAGAAACGTTCATTGTTAATTCGGAGAAGGTAACAACAAAGCTAACAGGGATAAAATGTAATCGAAAACAGTAAGACTGGTCGCAGAACTCGGAAAGGGAATGGTTGGAGAGAAATGGAGAGCAAGGAATGGTTGACGTTTCGGGTCGACGACCTTCGTCAGACTAATGGAAGGGGAGAGGGAGATACATAGAGAAGGAAGTGTAAGGTGTGGAAACGGGGCAAATGGAAATGGAGATCAGGGAAAATGTGGAATAGATTATTGATAGCTGCGAGAAAGTAACAACAAATCAAGCAGAAATGAAGTCCAGTCGGAGACAGTGGGACTGGTCGGAGATTACTGTTGCTCCAATGTTGCTGGGTCTCACTCTGACAATGGAGCACACATGTGTGTGTGTGTGTGTGTGTGTGTGTGTGTGTGTGTGTGTGTGTGTGTGTGTGTGTGTGTGTGTGTGTGTGTGTGTGTGTGTGTGTGTGTGTGTGTGTTTGTGCGCGTGTGCGTGTGCGTGTGCGTGTGTGTGTGTGTGCGTGTGCGTGCGTGCGTGTGCGTGTTGTGTGTGTGTGTGTGTGCGTGTGTGTGTGTGTGTGTGTGGAAACAATGGAGCAGAAGTTGAGAAGCTGGAGAGTATGGGGTAGGTAGTAAAATGGCGAGAGCGATAGGAAGTTGGGAGAAATGGTGTGGGGAATAGAGATGGTGGAAAGTGATACAACCCGCGAACGTAGCCGCCCATTCTTATATGTAGGATTCCAACATTTAACCGCATCGGTCGATCCCCCATAAATATCCTGGCTAAATGCCGGCTCGCTGTTTGCCGAATCAAAAACGCGATCCTCCTCCTCTGTTGCTTCCTCCCCTGGCTTGAATAATCGAGGATCTTCTGCATATTGGGTTTCAAAAGACAATCTATCGCACTGGTGCCAAATAAAAGCACGGTGTGTTTCATTGATGGCGATCGTCTCGTCGCATTTGCATTTGCTGTAATGAAGTGATCCACGGAAATGAACTAGATGCGATGAGCTTGCCTGTGCCACAACAGGGCCACACCAGTGTCCACAAATCTATTGAGGTCTTGTGGATATTTCCGTGACAACTAATTTAAAAGCAGTCTTATGTTCTGAGCAAGTAAATGACCATTCGCTCAAATCCCCAATTCCCAATCATTAATGGTGAGACAATGTCTATACATCTAGAAACTGCAACCAGATGAAAGAGCCTCTCGGGGATCTGTCCTTCAATCACTTGCAAAATAAACATTGCCTTCATTTCTGTCCCTGCATCCTCGGACCCTCTCATGCCAAGAAAGTACCAACACACGGAGTCCTGTATCTATTGCGCCAAAACAACTTGCATAAGTGAATAGATGAAGCTGGAACATTCAGGATCTCCTTTCTGTTTTCAATGACTTCCATGGCCTACACAACATCAGGTTTGGGTTCTTGCCGCCAGATGGTGCGGATTCATGAATCCCGAGATGCCGAGATTTGTTTATTTCTCTTCTTTCTTTTCTTTCTTTCTTTTAAAAACATTTAATGTTTTTTTCCCAAAAAACCCCAAAAATAAAACTTTTTTTTAAAAAACAGAGCAAAAAAAATGTGATAAACCTAACAATGATATTGATACATCGGGATCAGGATTACATTAATAATAGGTATAACCTGACACGAGACCAATGTCAAAATACACATATTTTGCGTATAGACCTCCCAGTCTCTATGTAAATATAGTTAAATCTTTATAAGAAAACGTATCAATGTAGAAAAAAAACAAAAAAAGAAAAAGGCAAAAAGAAAAAGGAAAAGGGAAAAAGCAAAACCCCCGTAAACCAAACAAAATAAAAACAATAAAACAAATAATAATAAAATAAGTCTATAAATAAAATAAAGAAATCAAACTGAACAAAGCTATACAAATTCTGAACTAAAACTTTCAACAATTTTAGTCTGTATGACGTCAAGTCCGTTCCACCATATAGAGGTAAAATAGTTTTTTATAACGGTTAAAGAGTGAGGAATTTACATGGTATGAAAGTGCCTTCTTAAATCTTATCAAATTTAACCAAGGGTTCAACAATGTCACTCCTATTTTTTTTTCTAAATTTAAACATGATATCGTTTCAGATTACCACTGGAGTGTGGTCGTGGGTTGGAGTCTTTCCATTTAAGTAAAATCGATGTTCTGTCCATTTATGTGGTAAAAGCAATCAACCGATGGGCGGAACGGGACAAGTTAATAGAATCTGACATTGGTAGCGCAAAAATTGAAGTGATAGGATGAGGTTGTAAATCAATACCTCAGACTACAGAAATATTGTCAATAATGTGCTTCATTCCCGTCCCTTCTTCCACATACAATCTAATCGCAGGAAACTATCCTCTCACTTACTCGTACGTGCCAGCACGCATTGTGCAAAACAACCTGTATCACTGAATGCGAGAAGCTGGAAATCTCAGGGTTTCGTTCATGTTGTTTGTGTCTTCCATTACGTTCACCGCTTGAGTTTTGTTTTCGTTGCATCAAAGGTTGAGGATTCATGAAATCCGAGCCGCATCTTCTTTCCTCTCTCTCTTCTCTGTCTCCCTGTGTCTCCGTGTCATCTCTATCTCCCCACATCTGTCTGTGCTCTTTCCCTTGCACCGCCCATCTATTTTCGCGTCTATCTCCCCCCCCCCCGCATCATCCACCAATTCCCCCATCCTGATCTGTCTCCACCCCTTTCGTTCTCGCTGTGCTCTCACTCTCTCACGTTCTCCTCCTCCCTTACATCTGTCTCACGCTCTCTCTCTCTCCTTCTCCCTACTTCTTCCCCCCTCTCGATCTCTTTATACCTCTCTTTCTTTCTTTCTTTCTCTCTCTCCCTCTCCTCTCGCTCTCTCTCTCTCTCTCTCTCTCTCTCTCTCTCTCTCTCTCTCTCTCTCTCTCTCTCTCTCTCTCTCTCTCTCTCTCTAATCTCTCTCTCTCCCTCTCTCTCTCTCTCTCTCTCTCTTTCTTGCTTTCTCCCTCTCTGTCTCTCTCTCTCTCTCTCTTGCTCCCCCTCTCTCTGCCTCTGTCCCTGTCTCACTCTGTCTGTCTCAGTTTGTAATATAACACCGATGTTCCTTCCATCCCGTTCTTGTTATCTGCTCCAGCCTGCTCTCTCTCCCCTCACCACATTTCCCCACGCTCTAGGCCTCATTCCAATCGCTCCAACCTTCTCTCTGTCTTTACCCTCGTCTAGTCTTTCTCCCCTACTCGTGTCCCAGCCTTTCCCTTAGTCGCCCCTCTCTCAAATTCGTTCTCCATCCCGCCCACAGCCCACCGCCCAACTACACCGAGACTCACCCCTTCGCGTAATTTAACGCACCCTGAGATCCCTCTCTCTAAGCACCTTCCACTTCGCTCTCTCTGTCTCTCTCTCGCAACAACTTTCACTCCAAATTTTCACTCCACTTTCTTTCCCTCTTCTACTTTCACGAACCCTACGTTTCCTATCACTCTCCTTTATCTCTATCTCTGAACCAACCTTTCTCCCCTTTCCTCTGTTTACCACCAGTCTCCCTACTTCTCACATGCTTTCCCTGTCTCTATCCCCTATTCCCACTCTCTTCGCATTGTCCCTTCGTGTTCTTCCACGCTCAACCTCACATTGCCAGAGGACATAGGTTTACGAAAGAACTGAAGGAAATTCACGTTAGGCGGGAAATGTTGTTGGGTAGACTGATGGGACTGAACGCTGATAAATCCCAGGGTCTGATGGTCTGCATCCCGGCGTACTGAAGGAAGTAGCTCTAGAAATTGTGGGTGCATTGGTGATCGTTTTCCAATGTTCTATAGATTCAGGATCAGTTCCTGTGGATTGGAGGGTAGCTAATGTTATCCCACATTTAAGAAGTGCGGCAGAGAGAAACCAGGGAATTATAGACCAGCTAGCCTGACATCAATGGTGGGGAAGATGCTAGAGTCAGTAATAAAAGATGAAATAGCGGCACATTTAGATAGCACTAGCAGGATCGGTCCGAGGCAGCATGGATTTACGAAGAACCCCTCTTCTCCCCTTTCCTCTGTTTTCCACCAGTCTCCTTACTTCTCATATTTTCCCCATCTCTATCCTCTATTCCCACTCTCTCTGCATTGTCCCTTCTTGTTCTCCCACGCTCATCCGCACATATCACCGACTTACTCCCGCTCCCTTGCCACGATGCGGCACGGTGACGCAGCGGTAGAGTTGTTTCCTTCGAGCGCTTGGGTTCCATCCAGACTACGGGTGCTGTCTGTACTGAGATTCTCCGTTCTCTCTGTGGCAATGTGGTTTTCACCGAGATCTTCGATTACCTCACATACTCGAAAGACGTACAGGTTTTGGGGTGAATTGGCTTGGTATAAGTCGAAATTGTCCCGAGAGTGCATAGGATAGAGCTAATTTGCGGGCATGGATGGTCGACATGGACTAGGTAGGCCGAAGGGATTGTTTCCGCGCTGTGTCTCTTAACTAAACTAAACAAAAACGTCGCCCTGCTCATCTCTCTTGCCTCTGCCCCCTGCCTCTTCACATCTCTGCTCAGTCCTTTATCACCCCACACTTCCTCCACACTGGCCCAACCGAGACTCTTTCTCTCTCTGGCTTACGTCTATCTCCCTGCCTCTCTCCCCCAACTCCCTTCCCTATCTTTCTCCGGTACATCTCACCGTTCTCCCCCAATATTTCACCCCGTCCAGTCTCACCTCTCTCCCACTTGTACTGTCATAATTTATTGACTTCAGCCCCACTTTTTCTCATAGTTTTCTTCGCTCCCACACTCAACTCTCCAACACTTCCTCTCCATTACCTCACCAGCGCCCACTTCGACTCACCTAGTTTGAAACACGTTTATTCATGGATAACCCCTTGAGATGGACAGTCATCTCGTTTTCGAGGGGGTCCAACATAGAACATACAGCACAAGACATAACATACATAGAGGCTCTCATTGACCCACCTACACACACACCAATCCCAAAACCCCTCCATCCCCACTTGTTATAGTTTATGACAATTGTTAATTGACTTTCCAAATCCAATAATAATGTTATGTGTTACAGCATAATGTTGATGCATAATACCATATACCACCTATCATACATCGTACGTTATTACATACTATCAACATTAGTACATGATATATTATTTCATAGTATTGTGACATAATACGATATGACCGTGTGTGTGTGTGTGTGTGTGTGTGTGTGTGTGTGTAAACAATGGAGCAGTAGGTGAAAGGCTGGAGATAATGGGAGAGGTAGTAAATGTCGAGGGCGATAGGGAATTTGTTGAAATGGGGTGGGGAAGAGAGACCGTGTAAAGTGATACAACCCGTCAAAGTAATCGCCCAATCTTATGCAGGATTCCAACATGTAACCGCACCGGTCGACCCCCCATAAATATCCTCACTAAATGCCGCCTCGCTGTTTGCCAAATCAAAAATGCGCTCCTCCTCCTATGTTAACTCCACCCCTGGCTTGAATAATCAAGGACATCTTCTGCATTATTGGGTTTCAAAAGTCAATCTATCGATCCGATGCACAAGAAGAGTACGGTGAACATAATTGATGGTGATCGTCGCGTCACATTTGCATTTGCTGTAATGAAATGATTGCGATGTTGTTTGTTGTGCGTCTGAACATCTACCACCGAAATGAACTGAATGCGATGAGCTTGCCTATGTTACAACAGGGCCACGCCTTGGTCCAACAATCTATTGTGGATTTGTTCATGGCAACTAATTTGAAGGCAGTACAAACATCTTATATTCTGTGCAATTAAATGCCAATTCGCCCAAATCCCCAATTCCCAATCATTAATGGTGAGACAATTTCTACACATCTATAAACTGCAACCAGATGAAATAGCCTCTCGGGATCTGTCCTTCAATTGCCTTCATTTCTGTCCCTGAATCCTCGGACCCTCTCATGCCAAGAATGTATCATCACATCGAGTCATGTATCTATTGTACCAAAACAACCTGCATAAGTGAATGTGTGAAGCTGGAGAATTCAGGATCTCGTTTCTGTTATCAATGACTTCCATGGCCTACTCAACTTGAGGTTTGTGTACTTACCGCCAGATAGTGCGGATTCATGAATTCCGAGATGCCCCCCATTTGTTTATTTCTCTACTTGTTCTCCTGTCTCTCAGTGTCCTCTCTATCTCCCCACACCTGCCTATGTTCTACCTTTTTCTCCGCCCTCTCTTTCTCGACTATCTCCCCCGCCCCGCATCACCAACCATCTCTCTCTCTCTCTCTCTCTCTCTCTCTCTCTCTCTCTCTCTCTCTCTCTCTCTCTCTCTCTCTTTCTCTCTCTCTTTCTCCCCCCCCTCCCTCCCTCTCTCTCTCTCTCTCTCTCTCTCTCTCATTCTCTCACTTTCTCTCTCTCTCTCTCTCTCTCTCTCTCTCTCTCTCTCTCTCTCTCTCTCTCTCTCCCTCCCTCTCTCTCTCTCTCTCACACTCGCTCGCTCTTGAAGCGGTCCACCACGGCAAAGAGGAATGTCGTGCCCCAGGACGGTGGCAGCGGCCCCACGATATCCACGTGAATGTGGTCGAACCGCTGTGTATCTGGAGGCGACGAGTATCAGCGAACCGGTTAAACGGATTTCGTACACACAAAGACGAGACTCGCCATCAGGGCATCTTCGTAAACACATCAGATAAACACAAAATGCAGGAGTTACTGAGCGGGACAGGCAACATCTCTGGAGAGAGCAATGGGTGACGTTTCGGGTGGAGCCCTTTCTGCAGATTGACATTAAGGGGAGAGGAAGGTTTGTAGATAAGGAAGTGTTGGATATGAAAACAGTACACAATGAAGGTGGATCAAGGAAATATCGAATTGATCACCGTTAGATGGGAGAGAGAAACATCAAAGCAAACAGATATTAAATGTTGTCGGAGACCGTAAGCTTGGTCGGTGAACTGGGAAGTTGGGGAAATGAGAGAGAGGGAAAGCAAGGATTTCTTAAAGTCAGATAAATCAATTTCCGTACCACGTATGTAAGCCCAAGTGAAATATGGGATGCTATTCCTCCAATTTACGCTAGGCGGCATTGTAACAAAGGAGCCGGCCCAGGACACAAAGCTCATGTGGAAATTGGAGGGGAAGTTAAAATGTTTCGCAACCGGGAGATCATGTAGGTTTCGGAGAATAGAGCGGAAATGTTCAGCGAAACGATCGCCGAGCGTCCGCTTGGTCTCGCCGATATATACTGTAGGTTTCCACAACTAGAACAACGGATACAGTAGATGAGGTTGGAGGAGATGCAAGTGAACCTCTGCCTCATCTTCAAATAATGACGGGTCCTTGGACGGATTCGAGGGGAGCGATAGAGGGACATCTGCTGTTCATCCTCCACATTTTGTAAACGCCTTCCTGTTGACTGGGCTACACACCCGATCATAGTTCACACTTATGTAGGCGGACTTATGTTAGATGAACAGCTTCTAAAATTCCTCGTATGTTGCAAAACCGATTATTATTATTATTATGATGGTGATTATGATATTTCGCTTGGGCAACTTACACCCCAGCGGTATGAATATTGACTTCATAAACTTCAAGTAACCCTTGTATCAACTCTCTCTCCGAACTTCCCCCACCCAAGTCGTTGAACAATTGCCAGATA
>JAVHYY010000127.1:150000-296558 GCA_035221665.1 Okamejei kenojei
TCCGGATGGATGCGCGGTGGGATTGGGCTGAGTGATGGCGAAATGAGGACTAGGCAGGGTAAAGATGCGCTGGGGACGAGGCAGAGTGAAGGCGCAGTGTGATATTGGCAAGCCGGTTGAAATTGCAAGTTGGCATGTTGAAGCTGCAGTAGAAACGGTACCTTGAGAAGGTGGAACGGGTTGTGTACATGCCGAAAGTAAGTCATAAGACACCAAGTGAAAGGTGCAGAATTAGGCAACTGTGCCATTCAATCTTGGGAGATCTATCTCTTCCGAATCCCATTCTCCTGCCAGCTCCCCATAACCCCTGACACCTTTACTATGCATGAATCCACTGGATCCACTGGGTTGGGCGAATGACCGATAGAAGTTGGTTGGGTGGCGGTTATGGTATTGAGAGCTAGTTTGATGGTTGGCCCGATTCGTGAATAAATTATCCAGCAAGTGCAGTGTGATTTTCATTGACCAATTCTGCTCGATCATTGAATGATGGGGCATAGGGACGATGAGGTGAGAATCGATCATATCACACTTGCAGGGAACGGCAATGTTATTACAAATGTGAATGAAACGTTAACATTTCGCCGGGTCTTGAAAGTGAAGACAATCCGCTGCATTTTACTGTGGTGCGAGGCCGACTGAAGGCCGGTATGGTTCTGGCAAGCCGGGACAGTGGAGACCGGATGGTGATACTACGCTTGGAAAAGGAGTGGTGTACTGTACACCTATCAATTCAAGCTTCTATCATAACCCATGGACTGGCTCGACTGAAATATGAATGTCAGGCAGCAAGCTTATCTGGACAATTATTTGAATGTGTTCTGTTGATTCGTGATGCCGAATAGTACTAGTCCACACTATTATGGAGTTTGCTTTAATAGTGAATATCCTGTCTTAAGTTGAATCACATTGCTGAACATAACAGTGCCAACCATAACACAGGAAAAATATGTAGGTCCGCCTAGACATACCTGATCTCCCGGATCCCAAACACTTAAATGTCCTTTTCCATCCCATTCCCACACTAACCTTTATGTCCTCCATTGTCAGAGTGAGGCCAAACGCAAATTGGTGGAGCAGCATCTCAAATTTCGCTTGGGGAGCTTACAGCCCAGTGGTAAGAATATTCATTTCTCTAACTCCATTATCCCGGCATTCCCTCTCTCTCCATCCCACTCCCACCAAAGACGCACCAGCCTGTTGTTTCCACACAAAAAAAACAGCTAACAAAAGCATGTTTCCATTATCATGGTTACTTTTTTTAACATATTTTTTTAGTGATTGTTCGCTCTCTCTCTACATCATCGCCTTTATCCCTTGTATTCCTTTCCCGTGCGTTTTAGTCTGAAGAAACATAAAAGCATAGAAAATAGGTGCAGGAGTAGGCCATTCGGCCCTTCGAGCCTGCACCGCTATTCAATATGATCATGGCTGATAATCCAACTCAGTATCCTGTACCTGCCTTCTCTCCATACCCCCTGATCCCTTTAGCCACAAGGGCCACATCTAACTCCCTCTTAAATATAGCCAACGAACTGGTCTCAACTACCTTCTGTGGCAGGACATTCCACAGATTCACCACTATCTGTGTGAACAATGATTTTCTATTATCGGTGACCCTTCGTCCTGGACCTCCCCGACATCGGGGACAATCTTCCTGCATCTAGCCTGTCCAACCCCTTAAGAATTTTGTAAGTCTCTATGAGATCCCCCCTCAATCTTCTAAATTCCAGCGAGTACAAGCCGAGTATATCCAGTCTTTCCTCAAGAAGGGTCTCGAACCGAAACATCACCCATTCCTTCACTCCGGAAATGCGTCCTGCCCGCTGAGCTACACCAGCTTTTTGTGTAAATCTACAAATAAAATTACGAAATCTCTTGAGCTCCAACAGCCAAATAACCAGTGTAATGTATTTCCCGAATGCGTACCGTTTCAACGGTGCCCATATATTAACAGGAGAACAGAGATGAAAGGCTAGCACGTGGCTGAAAGCGCACATATAAGCATGTTCCGAAGGTCAGTTTCGTGGTCGGACTTGCATTTCCTGAAAGGGAAGGAACATCCTTGCACAGCAAGCTAATTTCGAGTCAGTGTTCGGACAGGTGGGGAATCGATTACCTTCATCCCTGTCTTAATTTAGTGATGACTTCGCAGAATATATCGGCACCGTGCTATTCTGATCTCCTCACACTGCCCGAACGTTCCGCATAAAATCAAAATGTCACTGCCGACCTGGCACCAACATTCGTTCACACTTTCACAAAGGCAAAAAAAAACTTTGCCTGAGATCAAAGTTAATATTATGACACGGAGACAACTCGAATGCAACGTTAGGGTTGAGAAAATATCGTATCACAGTGTGAAGAGAGAGTGCAGCAAAATAATACGTGTCTCAACTGCAGGAAGGAACTGTAAATAATGTCTTCAGCCGAAGATAGACGCAACTGGAGTAACTCAGCTTTTCAGACAGCATCTCTGGAGAAAAGGAACTGGTGACATTTCGGATCGTTACCTTTCTTCAGATTGAGAGTCGGGGGAAATGGAAAGGGGACATATAGACGATGATATAGAGAGAAAAATAACAAATTAAAGAGGGATGTACAAGGCAAATTACGACGGTAAAGCAAACAGCTAATTCACTTTCATATCTTCATTATTAAAACATTATGGCCATTTTCATACTCAGAAATTAGTATCTTGTTCCCTATTGCTTTTCCATTGACTTAGCACAAAAGCTGTGATCGAGAACAGTCAGAAGTCTGAACTTTGTTAAAAAATAAGAGAACGAAATGAAATGTTCGGTTATTATAGATTGAAGCATTCTGAAACAAATATAAAACATCTTATTTGGATAGCCTGAAATTAAAGCATAAAAGTAGATAGTTACGTAATTTTATCTAATTACAAAATTCACTATTATAACGGAAATAGTAATAAACACCTAGATTGCCTTGACATTTCAAAAATGTGATATTCTCAAGATCAGAACTTTAATATTACTGTATTATATGCTATAAGTCTGTAACAGATGGGTAACGGAATTACAATTTCTAGCAATAGAGCAAGTCTTTATGGAGAAGATCTGTCGCCAGCTGGTACATTGGCATATCATAATCAGTAACATCATCATACTTCTCAGATTGCAAGCAATAAGAAATACTGCACATCTTGTTTTCCTCAACTTTTCAATTTTGGCATTGTAAACTACACGGTTTTGCTCTTCAAACCACGCATGCCATGCCTTTCTGCCCACTACTTTCCCATTAAGAATGTCCTGTAGATCATCACATTTGGAGTAGTCCGAATTCGGATAATCTCTGCGAATGCTGTCTAAATCTGTCTGTTTTACTGGGCATTTGGATTGACAATTTTGCATTTCTTCTTCGGAGACATCTGTTCCAATGAACAGCATTAACAGAAACAAGTTATTATTTGCAGTTTTAGAAAAAAAAGGTAGACTTGATAACTTTAAACGCTAAAACAAATAGTAAATACCCAACAAAAAAATCATGTTCATCAGTTTCATCAAAACAATTAAAATCATCTAATCAATTAAATGCATCTAAATGCAATCACTCAAAAAGGCTATAATTGTTTTAATAGCCTAAGGATCCAAATACCAAACTGATCCCAATCACACACGAATTCAAAATATAACATATTTAATCCTCACTTCGTCATTAATTTATAGGGCAAATGGAAGAAATTTAATGTTTAATTCCCATAAATTAATCCGGAAACATCCACACTCCAGATAATCAAAACCATTATTGTTTGCACAACACATCTGACTAAAACTGTACTCTGGATATTCAGAATTTGGAAGGTAATTTAATGCATAGTTTTGAAACATGTATAAAACTTAATTATTACTGGACAGAAATCTTTAGAGTTATCTCTGAAGTTCTTAAAATTAAACTGGACCCAGATCCAAAATGAATAATATTAGGAGTTCCGGATTCAAATCTAATATTAACAGTAAACCAAAGAAATATCTTGGATTACTTTTTGATAATAGGGAAAAAATTAATATTGAAATTTTGGAAGGGAACATTATTCCCCACAATTAAAATGTGGACAGTGGAAATGCTGGAGACGTTGCATTTGGAAAGAATCAGATTTGTCCTAATGGACAAATACGAACTCTTTGAATAGATATGGTCTCCGTATACAGAATATTTGAAGGGGTAGCTGTTCTTGGCATCACAACTCAATGGGTACCCGGCAGGATTAGATGAAAATAACTTTCTGTTTTTTTCTGTTTTCCTTTTGGATTTGTATACATGTATCTGATATCGCTATTTGAAATTGTGTTATTCACTATTAAGATGTATACTATAATCTTTCTTTATATATATATATATATGTATATATATATATATATATATATATATATATATATATATATATCTATATATATATATTCTTTGTTTTAATTAAATACATATAACAAGAATATATATATATATATTTTTCTCTCTCTCTTCTCTTTCTCTTTCTATTAAATCAAAATTATTATTTAATCACTATTCTTATTGATTAAAATCTATTCTTCTCTTTTTCTACTTTAAAACAAATAGAAGTTTATAAAAAATATTCGTAACATTCGTATACTTATCGAAATAAATTGGTTGTGTATTTGAAAAGTTGTTATACCGTTGTTATGATAGATTACTTCTAATAAAAATATTATTACAAAAAAAAACACAATACATCTGACTAAAACTGTACTCTGGATATTTAGTGTGAAAATATTGATCATGGACAGACAATAACACAAAATATAGATGATTTAGTTGCTCTTAGGACGTGATTGTTCAAAAAAAAATACATTTGATTATCTTGAGAGTGGATGGTTCAGGAATGTTATGGATTAGAATGTTGCCGTTGCCGTAAATTTAAGCCAATATCGGCAGGCACTTTTCGCATCATAAGATTAAAATAAAGCCACAACATAAAGCAAAATAATATGTTCAATAAACGACATACATTTTGTTTTGGACTGATATTGCAATCCAAGGCTTTTTTAGTCGCGTGCAAGTTTAATCCAGCGACACAAACTTCCAGCAAAATTAAAAAGAAAAAACGGCGAACGTAAGCGTGAACGATATTTTTTTCATCAGCTAACCTCTCTGACAATCAATACAAATCTGCATTTTAATCCAGCCCCCCGCCCAAGCCTCTGGAATCGCCCGCACGGGCACTGGCGGATCTACAGCGCCGCAGATGGTAGGATTTGTAACATCGCTGCAGACAATGATTTAACAAGAAGATATTTAAGTCGGTACCGCATGGGTGGAAGACACGTGGAGATATAAGGAATGCAGGGGTGCTTGAAATAAGAACAATCATTATTCATTCCACTGGGTCGTAAGCAGCGGAACTCAGCGAGGAGGCAGCACTTCAGGAGGGAATAGACAGGCGACGTTTCGGATGTCCATTCCCCACCCACGTACTGCCTGAGCCGCCGAGTTCCTCCAGGGCCTTGTGCTTTGCTCAAGGTTGCAGAATCTGCAGATTCGTGTGTTAACACAAGCGCGCCAGGCAGCACACGCCGGCATCACCAGAGTCAACCAGATGAAGACCGTGAGTAGAAGTGAATGTCGACTCACCGGGAACACCAATCGCTGCCAGAACGGGATAGTAAATGGCCATTATTTGATCCAATATCCAACTTCCCATTTTTGCGCAAAAGTGTCGGTTCCACTCTTGATGTATCACAGCAGCCCAGTGCCAAACTAGAGATGAGATGTCTGCACTTCTCTTAATATAGGGGACAGATGTCCCGAGCGACACCAGTCACCTGATCATTGACGTTAGTTACAGTTTAAGAAAAACAAGGTACGTCAAATGATCCCAGGATAATACATCTATTGGGATCAGCGATTTACAATAACACGTTAAATTACATAATGTCATTTTAAAATTACAGGGTGAGAGCATTGGGTGAAAGTTTCAATGGTTACTTCTGGGGATAAGCAAACTATCGATAGTGTAGTTTATTATCTGAATTGAATCCGATTAGGAAAGTCAGAGGTGTTCGGAAACTTTGGTGCCCTTGTTTATCGGTCACTGAAAGTAAGCATGTAGAAACAGCAGGAGTGGCAATAGACAATAGACAATAGGTGCAGGAGAAGGCCATTCTGCCCTTCGAGCAGGCACCGTCATTCCATGTGGTCATGGCTGATCATCCACAATCAGTACCCGGTTCCTGCCTTGGAAGCAAATCGCAAGCTGGCCTTCATAGCGAGTTGATTTTGGTATAGGAGCAAGGGGCATCTACTGCAGTTGAATAGGGCCCTGGTGTGACCACGCGTGGACTATTGTGTGAAGTGTTGATCTCCTAATTTGAGGAACGGCATTCTTGCTATTGAGGGAGTGTGGCGAAGGTTCACTCGGCTAATTCTCGGGATGGCGCGACTGACGTATGATGAAAGAATGGATCGACTGTGCTTTCGTTCACTGGAATTTATAAGTACGGGAGGGGATCTTATCGGAACATCTAAAATACTTAAGGGATTGGACAGGCTAGATGCAGGAAAATGTTCCCGATGTAGGGGGATTCCAGAACCAAGGGTCACAGATTAAGAATAACTGTTAAACCTTTTAGGACTGAGAGGAGGAAATGCGTTTTCACTCAGTAATATGTGAATCTGTAGAATTTTCTGCCACAGAAGGCAGTGGAAGCCATTTCACGGTATAGAAACATAGAAACATAGAAATTAGGTGCAGGAGTAGGCCATTCAGCCCTTCGAGCCTGCACCGCCATTCAATATGATCATGGCTGATCATCCAACTCAGTATCCCGTACCTGCCTTCTCTCCATACCCTCTGATCCCCTTAGCCACAAGGGCCACATCCAACTCACTCTTAAATATAGCCAATGAACTGGCCTCAACTACCCTCTGTGGCAGAGAGTTCCAGAGACTCACCACTCTCTGTGTGAAAAAAGTCTTTCTCATCTCGGTCTTAAAGGATTTCCCCCTTATCCTTAAGCTGTAACCCCTTGTCCTGGACTTCCCCAACATCGGGAACAATCTTCCTGCATCTAGCCTGTCCAACCCCTTAAGAATTTTGTACGTTTCTATAAGATCCCCTCTCAATCTCCTAAATTCCAGAGAGTATAAACCGAGTCTATCCAGTCTTTCTTCATAAGACAGTCCTGACATCCCAGGAATCAGTCTGGTGAACCTTCTCTGCACTCCCTCTATGGCAATAATGTCCTTCCTCAGATTTGGAGACCAAAACTGTACGCAATACTCCAGGTGTGGTCTCACCAAGACCCTGTACAACTGAAGTAGAACCTCCCTGCTCCTGTACTCAAATCCTTTTGCTATGAAAGCTAACATACCATTCGCTTTTTTCACTGCCTGCTGCACCTGCATGCCTACTTTCAATGACTGGTGTACCATGACACCCAGGTCTCGCTGCATCTCCCCTTTTCCTAATCGGCCACCATTTAAATAATAGTCTGCTTTCCTGTTTTTGCCACCAAAGTGGATAACCTCACATTTATCCACATTATACTGCATCTGCCAAACATTTGCCCACTCACCCAGCCTATCCAAGTCACCTTGCAGTCTCCTAGCATCCTCCTCACAGCGAACACTGCCCCCCAGCTTAGTGTCATCCGCAAAATTGGAGATATTGCCTTCAATTCCCTCATCCAGATCATTAATATATATTGTAAATAGCTGGGGTCTCAGCACTGAGCCCTGCGGTACCCCACTAGTTACTGCCTGCCATTGTGAAAAGGACCCGTTTACTCCTACTCTTTGCTTCCTGTTTGCCAGCCAGTTCTCTTTCCACATCAATACTGAACCCCTAATACCGTATGCTTTAAGTTTGTATACTAATCTCTTATGTGGGACCTTGTCGAAAGCCTTCTGGAAGTCCAGATATACCACATCCACTGGTTCTCCCTTATCCACGCTACTAGTTACATCCTCGAAAAATTCCACAAGATTCGTCAGACATGATTTACCTTTCGTAAATCCATGCTGACTTTGTCCAATGATTTCACCACTTTCCAAATATGCTGCTATCCCATCTTTAATAACTGACTCTAGCAGTTTCCCCACTACCGATGTTAGACTAACTGGTCTATACTATACTATAAGCTAATTATACTTACTATAATTAAGAGTGAGCTAGATATAGCACTGAAGGCTGACGATATCAATGGAGAAAGCAGGAACTGATTTTGGATGATCAGACATTACCAATTGATTGGAGGGGTTTGCTTGAATGTTCGAATAGTTGACTCTTGCACCTGTTTTATATGTTTCTTTATATCTGAGAAGAGGACTCATGGAGGGCACTGAGGAGTTAATATTGGAATGTCTGGTCTGTATCCCGCACCGGCCAGGGGCATCTATGAACACTGCCGTGGATGAAAGACGATGTTGACGTTAGGTTCTAAAGTCAATAGTCAATAGCGTTTTATTTTCAAACGTCCCAGTTAGAAAAGAAATTAAAAACTTACTTGCAGCGGCACAATATAATATGTAAACATAGTCAACCATAAAGAATATAATAAACGAGAGAACGATAATACAATTTCAGTTTGTTAAAAAAACACGTACTCACAAATACATATATATATAGATGGCATGTGTGTGTGGGCGTGTGTGTGTATGTGTTGTGTGTGTGTGCGCGTGTGTGTGTGTGTTTGTGTGTGTGTGTGTGTGTGCGTGTTCGCGCGCGCACGTGTGTGTGTGTGTGTGTGTGTACGTGTGTGTGTGTGTGTGTGTGCATGTGTTGTGTGTGTGTGTGTGTTCGCGTGTGTGTGCGTGTGTGTGTGTGTGTGTGTGTGTGTGTGCGTGTGTGTGCGTGTGTGTGTTTGTGTGTGTGTTTGTGTGTGTGCGTGTGTGTGTGTGTGTGTGTAGTGTGTGTGTGTGTGTAGTGTGTGTGCGTGTTCGCGCGCGTGTGTGTGCGTGTGTTTGTGTGTGTGTGTGTGTGTGTGTTCGCGTGTGTGTGCGTGTGTGTTTGTGTGTGTGTGTGTGTGTGTGTGTTTGTGTGTGTGCGTGTTCGCGCGCGTGTGTGTGTGTAGATTTATATGTGTGTGTGTAAGTATACATATATATAAATAGGTATGATTTATAGGGAGACACAACATGCTGGACTAAATCAGCGGGAGAGGCAGCATCTTTCGAGAGAAGGAATGCGTGACGTTTTCGGAACGAGACCCTTCTTCAGGCTTAATACTGACCAGATTTGATTCTCATGGCCAAGAATATAAAGAAGGAGAGTAAAAGCTTATTTCGGTATGTTAAGAGAAAAGGATTAGTATAGACTAATATGGGTCCCTTGAAGGCAGAAACAGATGAAATTGATTTTGGGATTAAGGAAATGGCAGAGGAGTTGAACGGGTACATTGCTTCTGTCATCATTAAAAAAGGCACAAGCAATCTCCCAGATGCACCAGAGGACATAGGATCTAGTGACACAGAGGAGTTGAAATACATTTTCATTAGGTGAGAAATAGTATTAGGTAGACTGATCGGACTGCAAGCTGATAAATTCACAGGGCCTGAAGATTTGCATCCCAGGTTACTCAAGGAGGTGGCTCTACCTTCTTGGTCCAAACCGTGGACGCATTGGTTATCCTTTTCCAAAGTTCTATAGTTTCAGGATCAGTTCCTGTGGATTGGAGGGTAGCTAACGTTATCCCACTTTTCTAGAAAGGAGCGAGAGAGAAAACGGGGATTTATGGACCAGTTTGCCTGACATCGGCCGTGGGGAAGATCCAGGAGTCAATTATTAAAGGAGTAATAACGGCGAATTTGGATTGCAGTAAAAGGATTGGTCCAAATCAGCATAGATTTATGAAGGGGAAATCGTGCTTGACTAATGTTCTGGAATTTTTGGAGGACGTGACAAGTTAAATGGATGACGGAGAGCCAGTGGTTGTAGTGTATTTGGACTTTCAGAAAGCCTTTGATAAGTTCTCACACAGGTGATTAGTGGGCCCATTTAGTGGATATGGAGTTGGGTGTATGGTTTTGACATGGATAGAGAATTGGTTGGCAGGCAGTGGGGAGTGGAGTGCCGCAAGGCTCAGTGAGAGGACCGCAGTGACGAGATTGGGAAATTAATGGGATTTGGGGATCGGACGAAAATAAACAGCCGGGTGTGGGTGAATCTTCAGTCGCTGCTCAATCGGTGCCCTCTGCTTTTAAATTGCAGTGTGATAGGAAGATCGGCCCGAATTAATGTGGGAGAGACACAGAGCAAAATAATCATAATATTCAGCAACAGGGCTGCTGGAATAGGGCAACTATCTATAATTTAAAGGATAATTTCATTGCGAAAACCTCTGGAACGGTGTAACCGACCGGGACAGAGAGCACAGTCATAACCATCGGATGGGGCATAGAGTAAGGAATAAATAAAGAACGATGGAGGAAAAAGTGGAAGATAGAAGTGGGTTCGCGACAAAAGAAAGCAGAGCCTGCAAACGGTGTGAGGTAAGAGATACAAACAATGAAATGAGCAAAGAGGAGCACACAGGAGCTCTGTTTCTATCAGAGCAGAGTGGCGCAGCGGAAGCGTGCTGGGCCCATAACCCAGAGGTCGATGGATCGAAACCATCCTCTGCTATTCTATCAATGGATAGTTTTGAGAAAATACCGTTCGTTCACACGCGTGCACAACGCATATTTCGTTTCCTTCGGGGAAATTCCTATTTCAACAAAAGGCTTCTCTTCATTGCATCATTTTATGTGGATTTATGACACCAAGGTCCCAGTTGTGCTCGGCCGCTGACCAATTAATTCATAATATTCCCTGCTGCATGGAGCTGTGTTCTGGTCATAAGTGATAGGAGTAGAATTAGGCCATTCGGCCCATCAAGCCTACTCCGCCATTCAATCACGGCTGATCTATCTCTCCCTCCTAACCCCATTCTCCTGCTTTCTCCGCATCACATCACCCCTTGGTGTAGAAGATGAAATGGTGGAGCCAATGGTTCAGCTCCTGTGTTCTTCATTGGAACTTTGATACAGTTATAAACACGTTCAGGTTCAGTAGCAGAGAGAGTGGGGGAGCGGCGAATGGGTAGAACAAGGGGGGAATCTCTGTTAATCACTGAAGGTTAGTAGTCTAAGGAACTGGTGGTGGGAAATGGGATGTGCGTAGATGGGCAATATCTGGTCGACATGGAAATAGTGTGATGAAGGGTTTTTGTTCTGGAGGAAGTCCATGTCGGAGTGAAGGGAGAGTGGGGACAGAGATTCCACGTGGAAATAGACAGGTAGCTGACGGCATTGGGTGTAAGAAGGAACAGCAGATGCTGGATTACATCGAAGATAGAGACAAAAATATGCAGTAACTTAGTGGGACAAGCAGTATCTCTGTAGATAAAGAATAAGTGACGCTTCCGGTCGAGAAAATGATTCAGACTTAAACATTCAGTGACCAATACCTTCTCTACAGAGATGATGCCTGTCCCGCTGAGTTTCTCCAGCTTTTTGCGTCTATCTTTGGCACTCGGTGTAAACCAGACAGAAGGCCGGCCACACTATTCCATCGGCGAGTGGGGAACGGAACCGTCTCAAGTGCAGTGTGACTCTGTGACTCGACCACGCTCCCGCTGCTGGTTGTTTCGGCAAAAACAGAATACGACTCACAGTTCCAGTTGCATGCGTTTAGAAAATAAAAGCTCCTAGTTATGAAATAATTGAACACGAGCATGTACTTGAATAAGTGGCCGGATCGCGGACGAAGCCGAGAGCACACAAGTCAAACAGTGAGAAGTGAATGTGTGAAAGTTGCAGGTTTTTGATCAAAGAAAATTTAAGGTTATTAACATGAAATTCTCCAACCTTAAGCAACCAACCCATAAACAACACGTTTCCCACACTTTCCTCCTCGACTCGCACCCATTTATCCTCCCACCCCCTTCTACATACATACATTAGTCTGCTTTACAATGCATTACATACCGCGGTTCCTCGTTAGTATAGTGGTTAGTATCCCCGCCTGTCACGTGGGTGACCGGGGTTCCCTGACGGGGGAAGGTTTTCTTCGGTCTAAATGTAACTGGAAATCTATGTCGTATTTTGCACATCTTGTTTTATAAACAGTGACAGCACCAAATACGTTGTTGCTGGATTGATCGGTTTATTCAATATTCCGAATTAACATAATACATACAGTACAGGAGCTCAGAAACAGGCCCTTCGGCTCACAATACCAGTGTCCAACATAATGCCAACTTAATGTAATCTACTCAGAAGAACACGAAACGTCACCCATTCCTTCCCCCCGGAGATGCTGCTAGTCCGGCTGAGTTACTCCAACATTTCGTGTCTGTGATCTTTAATCTAATCTACTTGCTCACCTGTGATCTCTAACACCCATCCCCCATTTCCCATTTTATGCAGTGCATATTTGAAATATTCCTAAATGCCGCTATCCTATCTGCTTCCACCACCACACCGAGCCGCGCATTCCAGGCACCCACCTCTGCCCTCAATTTCTGATGAACCAGAGAAAAAATCCCAGTGTGTCAAGCCTCACTTTGTAGCTACTGCCCCCTATCTCAGGCATGGCATATAGGTTTTCCATTCTTTTTTTTTGATGAATATTTTTTATTAGTTGTAAATACATATTAATAGAAAATACTTCTTACATACATTCATAATATTATTAATATTAACATTTAAGACTTTATATTTCTATACATTTTTTTAATAAGTAAGAAAGGATAGAGAAAAATAATATAGAAGTAAAAAATCGAAAATAAGGAAGTGAATGGAGTATTAAAAAGTTATCCATCGTGGAGATATATCCATGATTTATTACACGTAATTCTTCATTTATTCTATTATTCAGGCCTCAGTCAGGCTCTCGCACCGAGCCACTTTGACCCTGTAGATATTCAATATATGGAGACCGTATCCCTCTGAAAAGATCCAACCTGTCCATTAGGACGAGCCTCAATCTTTCCAGATGGAGTGTCTCCGACAGTCCTGTAATCCACATTTTGATTGTGGGGGATGTAGGTTTTCCATTCTGCTAAACCTCTTTTGCACCCTCGCCAAAGCCTCCACACCATTCCTGTAATAGAGAGAACAAAATTGAACGCAAGACTCCAAATGCAGCTTGACAAAAGTCAGAGAGAGCTGCATCGTGACATCCGGGCTTGGAGAAGCACGAGGCCCCTCTGACCCTGATACGCTGGTGGGAAGTAACCAAGAGGGTCAAAGATCTAGAGCGAGGGTTGCCAACTGGGGTAAATTTACCCCCGGGGGTAAATTGGTTGATTCAGGAACTTAAAAGAATAATGTTAAAAACTGTAACGAAAATGTCCTCTTTGTCGGATACTTTATTATGGTAGAAGTGTAAACTCAATTACTGAACAAATCAGGGCGAGGGTAAGTTTACTGTCGAAAAGTTGCCTGGAATAAACGGGATGAAAAAGGTTATGAACCCCTGCTCCAATGCATTAAAGATCTTAAATATATAGACAATAGACAATAGGTGCAGGTGTCGGACGTTCGGCCCTTCGAGCCAGCACCGTCATTCAATGTGATCATGGCTGATCATCCCCAATCAGTACCCCGCTCCTGCCTTCTCCCCATATCCCCTGACTCCGGGCATCGCTCTGAGTATCTGAGTGTCAAATGTCATGAGGACCATCCTCTCAATGCATCAATGGTCAGAATTTTTGTCTGCGGTTGCAGAAGATAATCACAAGCTGTACGTTAATCATCCTATCGTTCGGCCCAAGTGCAACATCTCACTCTTTCTCCGTTTCAATGTTATCGTCCATTCCTCTCCTATGTATGTAGGTGAGCTATATCCCAGAGCTATCTTTACCTGCACGCAACAGCCCCGTTCTGAAATGTGAGCTGCGTGGTCAATTTATTTTCCGACCGCATATCTGTGGTATTAGAGTGGAGACCGGGGTCCCTGCTTGAAATTCAACGCGTCAAATGCCGGCAGAAAGTCAATTAAACAGCAACGGAGGTTAATGTTGAACTTAGATTCAGTGGCACTGACGGCCACCTCGCGAGCAAAAGCGTTGGATAAATCATACATCTATGAACGATGATTTAAAGTAATCAATACCACAGCCGAAAACCGGGATTAGAATATATACAATAGACAACAGACAATAGGTGCAGGAGAAGGCCAGTCGGCCCTTCGAGCCAGCACCGCCATTCAATGTCATCACGGCTGATCATCCCCAATCAGTACCCCGTTCCTGCCTTCACCCCATGTCCCCTGACTCCGCTATTTTTAAGAGCCCTATCTAGCTCTCCTTTGAATGCATCCAGTAAACCTGCCTCCACCGCCCACTGAGGCAGAGAATTCCACAGACTCACAACTCTCTGTGAGAAAAAAGTTTTTACTCGTCTCCGTTGTAAATGGCTTCCTCCTTATTCTGATCTATCTATCTATCTATCTATCTATCTATCTATCTATCTATCTATCTATCTATCTATCTATCTATCTATCTATCTATCTATCTATCTAACTATTATCCTATCTATCTATCTATCTATCTTCTATCTATCATCATCTATCTATCTATCTATCTATCTATCTATCTATCTATCTATCTATCTATCTATCTATCTTCTATCTATCTATCTATCTATCTATCTATCTATCTATCTATCTATTTCTATCTATATATCTATCTATCTATCTATATCTATCTTTATCTTCTATCTATCTATCTATCCTCCCACCCCCTCCTCCCTCCGCTCATTTCTCCCTCTCCCATTTCTATATCTGCCTTTTTTCCCTATGTCTCTGCTGTACCCTCGCTCTAATTCTCTCACACTACACACGAATACACATATCCCTATACTCCCCCCCTTCACTCTCTCCCAAAAGACTCTCTCTCACTTCACTCTCACTCTCTCTCTCTCACTCTCTCTCTCTCTCTCTCTCTCTCACTCACCCGCTCCCTGTCTCCTCCCTCTCACTCTCTTTCAGTCACACACACACTCACCCTCTCTCTCTCAATCTCTCTCCTCGTTCTCACTTTCTCCCTCTTACGGAGATGCGAACACTTTTTCACTCAGAGAGTTGTGAATCTATGGAATAATCTGACTCAGAATGCAGCGAAGGCCTATTCTCTGAATGCTTTTACAAGAGAGAGTTTTTTTTTTGTTTTTTTTTTTTAATTTTTTTTATTGTAGAAACCATCTATACCAAGTACACTCTTATACGGCAGTTAAAATTAATATAATATACAAAATTATATAATAGTGATTATCATTGGTACTGTTTTTGTGTAAATGTAATGTTATCCATTATACATTTTCCTGGTTATTTATTTTGTATAATTGGAGTTATGTAGAATATTCCTAAGAATAAGCAATATACTCACACGTCTCATACCATAGATATTCTTCTAATTAGGCAAATACAATCCCCCCTAATAAACTAACCATAATACCCAATCTTAACCAAACTACTTGATATTCATATATTTTTCATAATAATTACGATGTTTGTATTATTAAATAAACTTTAAATTTCAGAATTATTATTATAGTTGAAAGTGCACAATTTTATATAATTACAAATTATGACTCTATAATCTGTTCATTAAAGTAATAATAGGTGTATTCATTTAAGAATTTTATATAATATGATCTATATTTTTTGTCCCTAATTAAAGAAGAAAGATAGAGAAAGAGAGTAGAAAAAGAAAAAAAAATGTGAGAAGTTTGAATGGAGAATAGAATATTACTAAATAATCCATTCTTGGAGATACACCCATGTTTATTATATGTATTTCTTCATCCATCAGAGATTCAGGCCTCAGTCAAGTCCCTGCGCCGAACCATTATGACCTGTAGATATTAATGTAAGGAACCAAATCCCGTTGAAGAGATCTAACCTGTCCATAAGGACAAGTCTCAATCTCTCCAGTGAAGTGTCTCCGTCATTTCTGGTATTCCACATTTTTATGTTGGGGATACAGGGCCTTTCCAAAATTTTTAATATTAATTTTATCCCAATTATTAAAGAATAGTCGATATAAGATCTTGATTCCTTGTTGATTTATTTGTTCCGTTTCCGGTATTCCAAGAATGATTAACTTGGGTCAGAATCATAGTAATATTAACAACATTCGAGATTATCTTAAATATTTCATCAAATTTCTACAATGCTTCGTACAATTAAGTAAATGATTTGATGACAAATTTGCTTCTAAATAAACATTATCCACATAAAGGTGATAATATTGAAATATATTATGTAATTTATATTGAATAAGTAATCTAAGTAAAAATTTAAACTGTATAAGAGCATGTTTAGGCATTTTAACGAACAGTAATGTATGGTTTGTAAGCTTTCTTCCCAATAATCCTGGGCTTATTATTTGACCTAATTCATTTTCCCAACGCGGTAGTGTAATTTCCGATGATGGAATATCACTTTCCAACAAATAATGGAAATGTATGATAACATTTTTTTCTGTATTTGGATGTTAAATTTCAAGCATTCATCAAAAATTTTCACTCTTTCTATTTTCTAAATTCTTGTGTATTTGCAGAGATATAGTGTTATCTATTTGTAATGTATCTGAATAATCATTATATGAAAGCCCGTAAGCTTGTGTAATTCTTGAAATGAGAGAAGAAGAATTTTTCCCCTGAAAAAGATCCCTATTTTAAAATTCCTTTATTTTTCCCATTGAATAAAAGCCTTATCCATCGATGAGGTTTAAACGTAAAATTGTTGGCAAGAGTAAGACCAAGCGTAAAAATTTAGTTTAATGTTTTCTTGTATATGTTTCCAAATACGTATCCCCTTTCTACTATCAATTTACACTATAGATTTCTTAGGTACTTTAATATTAGCAAATAATATAGAGCTAAATTTCAACTGGAAAACAGTCTTCTCTTTCCATTTTTAACCAGTTTGGTTTATATCTGTTTCTTCTAACCAGAAATTCATATTTTTAATAGTAACTGCCCAATAAAAAAACTAAAATTGGTAATGCTAAACCCTGTTTATTTTAGCTTACATAAGTGTTTTTTATTTATATCTCTGGACTTATAATCCCAGATAAAGTTAGTGACTTAGTGGTCTACCTTTTTCAAAAAAAAATTAGAGAGATATATCGGGATTGATTGCAATAAAAATACTAATTGGGGGAGGACAAACATTTTTATTGCGTTAAATATTACCTACATTGAGATAGGTCAAACTTTCCATATAGATAAAATTAATTTAATTATTCAATAATAACAGGGAAAATAGACTTACATAGAGAGGTTACAAAATCTTTTGTACAAAAATACCAAGATATATATATTTCATTTGTTATCTAAAAGGAAATTGTTGTAATATCTGTAAGATTACTCTTGGTTATTGGCATAAGTACACTTTTATTCAATAGATACTGTATCCTGAATTATACCAAATTCCGTTATAAGCTTTAACAAATTACGATACTTTATTCCGGTTTTAGTAATATAAAGTAAAACATCGTCCGCCATAACGAGATTTTATTCTTAGAATCTTTATGTGTCATAACCATAATTCCGGGTGCAAGTCTTACCCTTTGAGCAAGAGGTTCGATGCTAACGCAAACAATAATGGTGATAAGGACAGCCTTGGTCCTACAACCTCGAAGATTAAACTAAACTTAGTGATAACATATGGTATGTGTTATTCTAGCTGTTGGTTTGCTAATAATAATTTTAATCCCAAGTAGTAAATTTATCACCAAGCTTAAAATCTTCCATCACCGACAAAAAATAAAGGCCCATTCCACCTGTCAAAGCTTTTTCCTGCATCCAAACGAGAATAAACAACTAAGTCTTTATTAATCACTTCTTTTCGAGTATATGATAGTAAATAACCGCCTTAGATTAAATGAAGCATATCTTTTAGGTATAAATCCTGTTTATCAGGATGAATATTTTTTAACAACTTTGCTTAATATCTTGTGCAAGTATCTTGTTAAATATTTTGATCCGTATTAATAAAGCAATTGCTCTATATATCCTCGGGTCATCCAAGCTTATTTATTGTGGGTATAAGTTGATATAATATATTCGTTCAATTATCTGGTAATTTCTCTTGTGTATATATCTGTTCATATAATGATTTTTAAATATGGGACCATTTGATCATGAAAAAATTTTATAATATTCCGAGCCTATACCATCTGGTCCTGGAGTTTTACCATTTTTTAATGATTAAATAGATTCTTGATTCTATTTATTGAAATATCAGCATTTAATAAATCTCTATTTTGTAAATCTAATTTCTTTTAAGTTACATACAATTTAAAAGGCATCTATTGTCGATTT
Source organism: Okamejei kenojei (assembly GCA_035221665.1). Classification (NCBI taxonomy): domain Eukaryota; kingdom Metazoa; phylum Chordata; class Chondrichthyes; order Rajiformes; family Rajidae; genus Okamejei; species Okamejei kenojei. Next base: position 168,295 of record JAVHYY010000127.1, read on the forward strand.
ATTTACTGTCCGCTTTACCAGTATACAGATTTTTAATAATATTGCATAAATCCTTTCATTAATATCTTATGGGTTGTATTAATAATTCACCGTTTTGTGATTTAATCCTATGTATAATTTTCTCATCTTCAATTTTCCTTAATAGACGACCAATAATTTAGTGTTTGTCTCCAAATTCAAACAGCAATTGTTTGTATGTGGATAATATTTTAAAACTGATCAGTGGCTATTTTGGTTAATTTATACTTCAATGCTACAATTTTATTATGTATTATTAAATCTGATTTTTGTTGCATACTGTATATCTAATTGTTTTTAATCTCCCTTTCTAAGTCCTGTTGTTCCTTCCGAATCTTTTTATTATGGAATGCTTGGAAGAATCATAATTCCCGAAGATATGCATTAAAATGGTTTCCCATAATAAAGAGCGAGATATTCTGTTGATCATTAATTCAAAAACATCTTATCTAAGTTATAAAAATTTCCTGAGTGTCATTATTTTTAAAATTTGTGGTGTAAGTTTCCATTGTCCTAGATTTTCTTTTTATTACCATTTACTGTTTAATTTTAAATGTTAATGGCGCATTATCTGAATTATAATATTATGATATATAATTCGTAAGTAAGTGAAATAAAGCTTTGCATCTACCAGAAAGTAATCTATTCTTGAAATAATTTATACTGGCGAGTAAAAGGAATATACTCGACCAGAAGGATTTTTCTGTTTCTCCAGACATCATTAATGTTAGTCCGTTTGGATGTATCGATTAAAAAATACTAGTATGCGATTGACTTTTTCTTTAGTTTTGAAGATCTATCTAAAAAGGGTCTAATGTACAATTAAGAATCACCTGCAATTATCAAATTGTAATGTGTTAATTCCGAATATTATTGAGTACTTTCTTAAAAAAAAAAGGACATAACAAATTTGGTCCAAGATATTAACGAAAATCATCTTTTCCTAATTATTTCTCCTTATCCACAATAAAGTAACTGCCATCTTTATCATATATAGTAGATTGTATGCTTAATAAAGTACCTTTACGAATAAATCTTGCTACGCCTCTTGATTTATGCGTAAAGGAAGAGTGATATAATTGTCTATCCAATTGCCCTTCAGCCATATTTTCAGCGTCTTTCTTAGGTGAGTTACTGAATATTACTACATCAGCTATAATTGCTTTAAGAGTGGTCTCAATATTTTTTCCTCTTTTTATTGTTCATGATACCTTTAACATTCCAACTCAAAGGTTAATCCCTCATTCCCCATATTTCTTTTAAATCCTGCATTTTAGATTTGTGGAATCTATAATATAGCCAAGGGTCCGTGCAGTAGACCTAACCATACACCCGAACACCGATAGATGAATTTTAAATTCTCTTTATTTACTTCACGAATATATCTCCATTTGTTCCCAGTGTATAGCTCCATTCAAACTGAAAGTTATAATAAGCATAAAAGGATAGTGAAGAGTAGATAAGAGATTAATAGAGTGCATAAAGAGAGAAAAAACTACAAATGAAATATTTTTGTATTATGTGTTAGCCATACAATATTGGCTATCCAACTAAATGCTACCGGCATTGAATGTTATTATTAAGCCACTCCGAGATTTAAGGAATTATTATCCATAATAATATTTTTAACGGGGATATAATATAAGAAAACAGAAATGAAAGGAGTGATATTAATCATTCATAAAAGTATGTAATATCTAAAATAAATTAAAAATCTAATTATAACAACCACAGTAAAAAGTTTTTTAAGTACAAAAAAAAAAATCATTATTAAAACGAAAAAAAACAGGGAGGGTATCTCCAATGTAAACAGACATAACATATTAATATTATAGTATTAACTAGCAATAGTGAACAATCTGGTTAATAATAATCATATTGGGTGTGATAATAAAACCGCGTTATAATTTTAGTTGTGTGGTTTATTTGTTTGTGTTAGTTATATATAATGATTAATTGTCACTGTTTCAGCGAGGCATCTTCCAATCCGGGAAACATTCGTACCATACGACATTGTCCTTCCTTCTAGTATCTTCTAATGCCATATTATCGTATGAAGTCTCATAGAATGTTAAGAGACCGTACTAGGTTCTTTAAAAATAGTAAAAAGCCAGTTTGTTTGCTTGTAGATGGATTTCAAGTGTGAAACTGCTTTGCAAATTCCATTGCTTCTGCTGGGGTCTTGGAGAAATGTTCCACGTTGTTATCAGTAACTCTTAGGATGGCAGGGTAATTCCAAACCGTATCTCAGTTTCTACACCTCTCATAAGGTTTTTTGGATTCGTAAACGCTTTTTCGATTTCTGGCAACCACTGGGGATAGTCTCATAGATACTGATCTTTGTCTTGAAACATCAGATTCTTTGTTCCCGAAGCTCCCCATAAATCCTCCAGGATAAAATCATATTGTAATTTTACAATCATTTGTCTTGGGGGGCATTTGAGTACTGGTCTTGACTTCTGCCGACTCGATGAGCACGACCTAATACAGCAATCATCCAAAGATAAAACAGCTTGCAGATAATTTAGCAGTGAAATTCTCGAGTGTCTTCGTATTTCTCTAAGACCTTCAGGAATCCCTGCAATCCTCAAGTTCTGCCTTCTCAGATAGCCTTCTACGCTGAGTGCATTAACTTTTACTTAGATACCAACTACCAGTATACGTTCCTTGTTCTGTTATCACATTGCTGTAGCACAGTACTACCATCCGCTATCTTTTCAGTTTTTCATGCCATCAACTTGTTGTTCTCAAACATTCCAATAGGAACAATCTAATTTGAAAGTCTTTTTTAACATTTTTCAAGTTTAGGCCTCCATCTTGCGTTCCATATTATTGATCAAATCAATAATATCATTCTTCAATTTTCTGATTCTTCTTGAACTTATTATCAATTGTGTACTTGTATCTTTTTGAAAATTCACTCCATTGAAAATTTTCATCAAGTCCATCTGAATATTAATTAGACAAATTTCTTCCTTTATATCTCCCTTTATCTTTCATTTCTTGCTTTATTTCTTCATTTCGCCTTGAACTCTCGCTTTGAAATCAGCCATCTGCTGAGAAAATAAAAACTCTCAAATCCTCATCTCCTGTGTTCAGCTTTCCTGGAACATCATCCAGGGAGCTGCCCTACCGAGTCCCGAGGCTTCTCCCAGGACCTTCTCCCGCAATCGCCCGGTTTTATTCGACCTTTGTCTTGTCGGTAGGGCTTCCGTGCCGTCATGGTTTGTCGCAGGCAAGATGACGTCACACGGTAACCGTCGATGTTGAGGCAGCAGACAGTGTAAAGTAGGCAGTCGTAGTCTTTTAAGTCCCCTTTTTCCAAAATTTTTACGGAGCGGCTGGCGCAATGCTTAAGACTCCCATACGCCACCGACTCAAGAGGATTTTGATGGAGCTCTAAAGATACGGTGTCAGGGATATGATAGAGAAGCCAGAAGGGGTACGAATTGCGGCTGATAACCATGATCACAGTGAATGGCGTGCTGACTCTAATGCCGAATGGCAACCCTGCACCTTATTGTCTATTCAGTTCTAGAAATAAGGAAAAAAAAAAAAAAAAAAAAAAAAAAAAAGAATTGCACATTGTAGGCGGCACAGCGGCGCCTACCTACGATTAGCACAATTTCATCATATCATATCATATACTTATTAAAAGTCATATCTTGTTCAAGTATATATATAAATATATTAAATATATAAATATATATATGTATGTATGTGTCGTATATTGTCGTTAATGAGGTTGTCTATAACAACTTCGCGAAAACACAACGCTGAAACCATTACAATTATATAGCATATTCCGATTGACATTTTTCCCGCCGAGACCGGAATCACTTTATCTGAACAGTTTATGCATTCTTTCTCCACTTATTCTCGACTCATTGCTGATTAAAAAGTATTGAAAAAGTAAAAATACGTTGAAATTAATATCACCGTTTAAACTGTATGTCACAATGGCTCGACTAGCAGGGGGAGGGCGAATTGCTATTGCAACACGCAGGGTCAGCGCAATTGGATTTTTGTATAAAAATCTCTGCTGAGGAAGGCAATGGAATGCTGGAATCTTACGTCGGGAATGGCGAGTTGGTGGAACACCACGCCTCCCGTGGGGTCTACGTGTAGGAATCGAAGTTGTGTGGGAGCAGACCCCCAACGGATTGCACTTGAGTCAAGTACTTATTAAAAATATGATCTTTGCGTGTGTATATAGTGTGTGTAACTGTGTGTGCATGGGTGGTCTTACATCTTCGCAAACATACTACGCGGTAACGAAAACATTTTTAAATATTCATATAACCAAATAACCATATAACAATTACAGCACGGAGACAGGCCCACCACGGCCCATTCCAGTCCGTCCGACACCATATGTTTTTCCCCTAGCTCCCATCCACCTGCCTCCCCAGACCATACCCCTCCATTCCCTCACTTCAATACCTATCCACTTTACTTTTAAATGTTAAAATCGATCCTGCCTCCACACCTCTGCTGAAGCTCATTCCACACAGCCACCACCCTCTGATAAAGACTTTTTTTTTTTATATTCCTTTTTTTTTAACTTTTTTTTTTTTTTTTATTAATAATTTTAATTTTTTACTTTTTTTTTACTTTTTTTATTTTTTTATTTTTTATTTTTTTTTTTTTTTTTTTTGTTTTCTTTTTTTTTTATTTTTTTATTTATATATTTTTTTTTTATTGACTTTGTTTTGTTTATGAGTATCCTATTTTTTTATTTATTAGTTTTTTTTTAATATTTTTTTTGTTTTTTTATTCTTTTTGTTTTTTTTTTTTTTACTTTTTACTTATTTTTTTTTTTTTTATTTTTTCTTATTTTTATTTTTTTTTTTTTCTTTTTTCTCTTTTTTTTTTTTTCATTTAATTATTTTTTTTTATTTCTTTTTTTTTTTTTTTTACCCCCTTTTTTTTTTATCTATTTTTTATTAATTTTTTTTTTTTGTTTCTTTTTTTTTCTTTCTTTTATACTTTACTTTTATTTTTTTTTATCTTTTAATTATTTTTTTTTTTTTATTTTTTTTTTTTTTTATTTTTTTTTTTTTTGTTTTTTTTTTTTTTTTTTTTTTCTTTTTTTTATTTTTTCTTGTTTTTTTTATTTTTGTCTTGTTATTTCTACTATTTTTTTTTTTTTCTTTTTTTTTTTTTTTCTTTTTTTTTTTTTTTTTTGGTTTTTTTTTTTTTGAATTTTCGGTTACTTTTTTTATTCTTTTTTTTTTGTTTTTTTATTTTTTTTTTTTTAATTTTTGTTTTCTTTTTACTTTTTTTTTTTTATTTTTTTTTTTTTTTTTTTTTTTTTTTTTATCCTTTTTTTTTTTTTTATTACTTTTTTTTTACTTGTTTTTTTTTTTTTTTTTTTTGTTCTTTACTTTTTTTTTTTTTTATTTTTTTTTTATTTTATTTTTTTCATAATTTTTTTCTTCTTTTTTTTTTTTTTTGTTTTTTTTTTTTTTATTTTTCTTTTTATTTTTCTATTTTTTTTTGACTTTTTTTTCTCTTTTTATTTCTTTATTTTTCTTTTTTTTTTTTTTTACTGCTTTTTTTTTTTTTTTTATTTTTTATTTTTTTTTTTTATTTATTTTTTATTTTTTGTTTTGTTTTCTTTCTTTATTTTTTAATTTTCTTTATTTTTTTTATTTTTTTTATAATTTTTTGTTTTTTTTTTTTTTTTGATATTTTTTTTTTGTTTTTTTTTTGGTTCTGATATTTTTTTTTTATTAATATTTTTATTTATTTTTTTTTTTATTTTATTATTTTATTTTTTTTCTTATATTTCTATTTTATTTTTTATATATTTAAAATTTATTTTTTGATTTTAAATTTCTTATGTTTTTTTTTTTTTTTATTTTAATTTATTTTTTTCTTATAATTTTTTATTTATTTTAAATTTTTTTTTATTTTTAAATACATAATTTTTATTTTTTAAACATATCTTTTTTAATATACCCCATTAATCAATGACTTTACATATATAACCATAAAATCTAATTTTAATATTTTTTAATAAAAAACACTATTCATAAACTTATATAATATATAATTAATAGTTTAAAAGTATATTATTAATCTTTTATTTATATTATATAAACTATATACATTTATATATTTTTTTAATATTAATTATCTATATTATTTATTAATTTATTATTTTTTTTATTTATTAATTTATTTTTTTTTTTTATTATTTCTTTATTATATACTAGTTAATATTTTATATTATAATATTAAACTAGAATATCATTTTTATATCATATAAAATATTAATTATAAATTAATATTTTATTAATATTAATTATTTTTTTAATAAATTTATTAATATAAAAGTAAGAAAACCAAATCAAAAAAATAAAAAAAAAAAAGTAAAAAATAAAAAAAAAAAATAATTAAAAAAAAACAAATTTTAAAAAAAAAAGTAAAAAAAATATATAAAATAATAGTATATAATAAATATAAATTATTTAAATATTTAACATAAAAACATTAATAAACAAAATTATACTATCCAAATCAATATTTTTATACTTAAAATTAACATATATAATACCTTAATTTTATTTTTTATTAATTTATTTATATATATATTTTACTTCCATCTTATATTATAAAGTTTTAAAAAATTTTTTTTTTATTTTTAATTAAATCAAAAAATAAAAAAATATTTAATTATTTTAAATCTTTAATTATAAAAAAATAAAAATAACTTCAAATATTTTAATATAATTAAAAATATTATATTATGATATTCAAATAATATTAATGAAAACAAAGATATAAAAAAATTAAAAAAAAAAAAAAAAATAATTAAACAATTAAAAATATTAAATAAATATAAAAAAAATAAAATAAGATTATATATAAATATTTAAAAAAAAAATAAAGAAAAAAATAAATAATTATAAATATACAAACAACTATATATAAAAATAAAAAACAAAGTAATATAAAAGAAAAATAAAAAGAATAATTAAAATAAAAATAAAATAAGTAATAAAAGAAAAATAAAAACATAAAAAATATAAAAATAAAAATTATATAAATAAAAATAAAAATTACCTCATAAAAAACTAAAAAAGAAAATTAAAAACAATAAATTAAAAATATATTAAAAATATATTTACTTAAGAAATAAAAAAAAAAAAAAAAAAAAAAATAATATATAAAATATAAAAATCAAAAATGATAAATGAAATCTTACCATATTATTACAAAAAACAAAAAAAAAAGAAAATATAAATAAATTAAAATAAATATATATAAAATAAAAAAAAAAATAAAATATAATATCAAAAAAAAGTAATAAAAAAAAATATTAAAAAAAAAATAATTAAAAAATTCCAAAAAAACAATAGAGAAAAAAAAAAATATATAAAATAAAAAAAAAGAACATAAAAAAAAAAAAAATAAAAAAAACTAAAAAAATAAAAATATATAAATCAAAAATAATAAAAAAAAAATAAACAAATAATAAATTTAAATAAAAAATATATAAAGAAAAAAAAAAAAAAAAAACAAATAAAAAAATTAAAAATAAAAATCAATAATATAAAAAAAATTCACAAATACAAAATAATATAAATAAAATACCTTATTACATAAAAAAAAAATAGAAATAGAGTATAATAAATCAACAACAAAAATAAAAAAAAATAAAAAAAAAATCCAAAGTAAGAAAAAAAAAATAAATAAAAAAAAAAAAAAAAAAGCAAATAAAGATGAAAAATTTAAAAAATAAAAAAAAAATAAAGAAATAGAAAAAACAAAAAAAAAAAAAAAATAAAAAAAAAAAAAATTAAAACAAAAAAATAAATAAAATAAAATATTATTACATAACCTAAAAAATACAAAAAAAAAAATAATTATAATAAACCAAGAAAAAAATAAAAATAATATACTAAAAAAAAAACCAAGGGAAAAGAAAAAAAAAAACAAGCAAATATAAATAACAAAAGAATAAATAATAAAAATAATATATATCAAAAAAAAAAAAACAAATATAAAAATTAACAATATAATAATAAAAATAAATTTTATAAAAGAATAAAGAAAACAAAAAATAAAAAAAAAATAAAATATATTACTAAAAGTATAAAAAAAAAATCAAAACATAAAGAAAGAAATAAAAAAAAATATACTTGAATATATAATAATAAAATAATAATAACCACAAATAGAAAAATAAATAAAAAAATAAAAAAAAAAAAAAAATAAAAAAAAATAAAAAAAAAAAAATTCAATAAAAAAAAAATATTATAAAAATAAAAACATAAAACATAAAAATATTTACAAAAAAAAACAAAATTTAAAAAAAAAATTATCAACAAATTTATATACAATATATATAATAAATTCCTAGTATATATGAAAAAAAAAAAAAAACAAAAATAAAAAAAAAAAAAAAAAAATATTTAAAAAAAACAATAAAAAAAAATAACTTAAAAAATAAAAATAAATTATAAACAGAATAAAAAAAAAAATTGATAAATAAAAAAAAAAAATAGAAAGAAAACAAATAAATTAATAAATACAATAATATCTTATATAAAAAAAAATAAAAAAAAAAAAAAAATAAAATTATTAAATAAAATAAAACAAGATTTAAAAAATAAAAAAAACAAAAAAAAAAAAAATTAATAAAAGAAAAATATAAAGTGTAAAACACAAAAAAATATTATAAAAAAATTATTAAATATTTAATAAAAAAAAAAAAATTCAAAAATAAATAAAAAATAGGTGGAAATTAAATTAAAAAAAAATAAATAAACAACTAAGAAAAAAATAATATAAATAAACAAAAATAACATTAAAACATAATATAAAAAAAAAATAAAAATAATAAAAAAATAAAAAAAAATAATAATGAAAAATAAAAAGCAAAAAAAAACATAAATCCATAAAAAAATAAAAAAAAAATAAAGAATCCAATAAATCCAAAAATCAAATAAAAAAAAAAAAAAAGGAAAGCATAATAAAGAAAAAAAAAAAAAAAAAAAAAAAAAAAAAAAAAAAACAATAGAAAAAATTTAAAAAAAAAAACCCAATAAAAGTAATAACAAAGAAAAAAAAAAAAAACAAATAAAAAAAAAGAAAAACAAAAAAAAAAAAAAAAAAAACCAATCAAAAAAAACAAAAAATAAAGAAAAAATAAAAAAACAAAAAACAACAAAAAAAAAAAAAAAAATAAATACAAAATAACAAAAGAAAATAATACAAGAAACAAAAGAAGAAAAAAAAAAAAATAAAAAAAAAAACCAAAAAAAAAAAAAATAAAAAACAATAACAGAGAAAAAAAAAATAAAAAAAAAAAACAAAAAAAAAAAAAACAAACAAAAAAAAACAGAAGAATAAAAATAAAAAAACCAAAAAAAAAAAAAACAAAAAAAAAATAAAAAAAACAAAAAAATAACCAAAAACCAAACAATAAAAAAAACAAAATAAGAAAAAAGAAAAAAAAACCAAAAATCCAACAAACCCAACAAGAAAAAAACAAAAAACTTAAATAAAAAAAAAAAACAAAAAACAAAAAAAAAAAAAAAAGAAAAAATTCTGTCCCTCTGTACCGATTGCCCTAATTCCCCTCTCGGCCGATAATCCACCACACTGCACAATTTATGTTCTATTACTCGCCGTAATACTGATTAAACGTAATGTAAGCGATTAAAACATCAAAAACAATATTGAATTAAAACGCCAGCTTACACGGATGACATCAAAATGGTTCGGCTTACACTTGAGCATCTTCACTGCAGATTTTCAATCTAATTAGACACGTTAATTCGCGAAATAAAGCCATAAAAATGAAAACTTTCACAAGGAGTTCCAGAAACTGAAACACGAATAAGTCCACCTCTGTCAGCGGACACTTTCACTGAACATTTTAAGCTTTATAATCTCGACTTCTTACTGATTAAAGATATCAAACGACCAGCTACACAAATTGATGAAATACACTGGCTCGGCTAGCAGAGACGGCAGGAACACTCTGAACTTACCACCTCACAAAAGGTGGAGGGCGAAGATGAGGATCAAGACGCACGAAGTGCAATAAGAATATTTTTTTCAAGCCCACTGCTCAGAGAGGCAGGGCGAGCAGTAATCTTACGTCGGGAAAGGCTGAGTTGGAGGACCACGCTACCATTGGGTGGAAACGTCGTGTAACGGGTGCGGTTGAGGAGCAGATCCAACAGACTACATGCCTCCCATAGTTTCAAAAATAATACGTTAGACACAGTCTGAACGACGCCCACCACCATCGACAGCTCGTTCAAATTTACGCATCATCCTTTGCGCGAAAGAAAGTGACATCTCCTATTCCTATCAATCTGCCCCCCCCCCCCCCCCCCCCCATAAAGTGCTCACCAGAGGATAGGCCAGGAGGCTGAGGTGAGGAGACTACGCCAATTGTGGGAGAGGAATGGGAACGAAGTGATGAAATAAAGGTGAGCTGGTTCAGTTGGATGCATGCAGATTTGGAAGTCAAACCTTGCCTGCGCCCTCTGGCTGCTACAATTGTGGAACCGTGAGTCCAGGTCTTCTCCATGAGGACCGTGGTTGGTGGCACTGACAGGCCAACTGGATGACCTCATGAAAACGAGAGTTTCCTGACAGGACCAACAGCGGAACGTGACATCCGAAGATACCAAAAGTGCGAAGGTGGTGCCGAAGAGGAAGGGACGGAAGCCTGGAGCACAGGAGACCCCGGGGGATGTACCTCTTGAACACAGGTACACCCTCGACGCGGACAGTCCTGCGAGTCAAAAACGATGCTCCCGAAGGCAGAACGGATGAGATCAGATGTGAGGCAGTGCCATGGTAAGTCGGGTACTCCAACGTGAGAAGTACCGACAGGGGATTCTGCCGAACAAGCGGATTCAAGATGGAGTGATTGCCTCCCTAGTGCCCGATCTCAGACGTCACTATCCGATTGCAGGAGCAACCACAAGGGTGAGGCTGACCATGGCCGGAAGAGTAGTGCATTTCCGCACACAAGACGTCGGTAATAATAGGAACAAACGATTCTGCAACGTACATCAAAGAGCTCGGGAAGAGGCCTGAAAAGGCGGGAATCCAGGGTTGGGGATACATCCGAATTGCTTCCAGTTCCTCGTGCAAGTGGAGGACAGGAAGAAGGAGATAGGCGAACTTAATTCGTGTTCAGGAGCTGTGGCAGGGGCCAGGTATTAGATACTTAGACCACTGGATAGTTTTGGACTAAGGGTGAATGTACAAACGGGATCGGTTGCACCGTCACAGCAAGGGACCAGCACGTTTCTGTAGGGCAGAAGTGCCCCTGCTACACGTGGATTTAAAACTAAAAAGTGGTGGGGGGGGTGGGACACATTCGAAATACAAGGATGGAGTAAAGGGAAGAGAGATAGTATAGGAAAGTTAAGAAGGGCTCGGAATTAACGGGACGGAAATCTCACGAGGGGGTAGGAGAGTAATGGCCATCAAATAGGAATCGATTGAAAGGTGAGGTGAGTAATGGATTAAAACTATTCTAATGAAAGCACGAAGGTATAAGAAGTAAAGTGGATGACTGCGAACTCGTTTTAGAGATTGGTAGATATGACATTTGGGGATTACAGAGGCATGACTGCAGGAGAATCCGGACTGGGAACTGAATATTTCGGTTTACGTCCCCATAGTAAGGACGGCATCTGGTCAGTGGAGGTGGGGAAGCTCTTTTGGTGAGGGATGGAATTCAGTCCCTTGCTAAAGGTGACATACGTGACTGACGACTGGTCGGCTGCGGGGAGAATGAGAGGAATGTAAAGTTCGAAGACTATATGGGAGTTATCTACAGGTAGGGTATAAGTGCAGCAGCAAGTTACAATTGGCATGTAACAAATGGTAATGCCACTGTGGTTATGATATAATTTCAATATCATGTATACTTGGAAAATCAGGTTGGTTTGTCTGGAACCCCAAGACACCAGAGTTGTGTAGAGTGCCACCGAGATAGATTCTTACAGCAGCTTGTACTGGAGCCTACAAGAGAAAGTAATTCAGGATTATTGTGTTTGTCTAATGAACCAAATTTAACAAGGGAACTCGAGTTAAAGGAACCGCTTTGCAGAGTATTTTTGACCATAATATGGATAAGTTTTTTAACGCTGAATTTTGAGAGGGAGAAGGTTAAATCAGAAGTGCCAGTGTTGCAAGTTGGAACAACTGAGATTATGAAGGCATGAGAAGGAGCTGGTCGACTGGAAAAGAAATCCTAGCAGGAATGACGGTGAAAGATCAATTGGCAGGAATTTGTCTGGCATAATCCGAGAAGATGCAAGGATCATTTCATTCCAAGAGACGATAAACATTCTAACAGGGTGTAAGAGTCATCCGTGGCTGGAATAAGGGAAATCAGGACGGTAAAAAAACCTAAAAAAAAGTGCATAACATAGCAAAGCGTAGCGGGAGCCAAGGATTGGTAAATTTTCATAGACAACAGAAGGGTAACAGAAAAGTGCAATGCGGGTTGAAAAGATGAAGTACGAGGCAAAGCTGCCAACAGTATAAGAACGATAGTTAAAACTATTTTGGCGTGTTAAGAGAAAAATACCAGTAAAGAACTAACTGGGTCCCCTTGAAGGCAAACAGAGTAGAAATTATTTCGGGGAACAAGGCAATAGCATAAGATTTGTAACTTTAGTTTATGTCTTCACTAAGGAAGATACACATAATTCTCAGGTGTACTGGAGGACAGAGGATCTAGAGAGCCAGAGGAACTGGAAGAAAGTGTATCAGACGTGAAATTAATTGGGTGGTCTGAATGGTACTGAATGCTTATAAATCCCCAGAGCCTGTGGTTGCAACCCAGGGTACTCGAGGAGGTAGGCTCTGGAAAGTGTTGACGCATTGTGGTCATTTTCAATGTTTCTTATAGATTCTGTGGATTAGTTCCTGTGGAATGGATGTAGCTAATTTATCTCGTATTTTCAAGAAAGAAGCGAGACAGAAACAGAGAAGTATAGACCGGGTAGCCTGACATCGTCGCCGAGAATATGCTGGATTCAATTATTAAAGATTGATCATTGTTGGATATGCATAAAACAATTAGGTCAATCTGCTGGAATTTTTTGAGTGACGTGACAAGTATAAAGGCGAACGCCGTGGATGTAATTCGATTTGGACTTTTTACAGAAAACTTTGATAATGATCCCACACAGCAGATTAGTGGGCACATTTAGAGCTCATGGAATTGGATATTGGCATGGATAGAGAATAGGTTGGCAGTCAGGAAACAAAGAGTCGAATAAACGGGTTCCCTGTCAGAATTAAAGGCAGTGGCAGGGTGGAGTGCCCGCACGTCTCGGTGCAAGGGCCGATTATAATTACAATATAAATAATGATTTAGATGATGCAATTAAAAAACTAAACGAGCACATTTGCTGGTAGCATATAGCTGGGAGGCACGTGAACTGAAAGAGGAATGGCTAGGACTTTGCAGATTTGACTTAGACAGTTGAGTGAACTGGCCACTGGACACATCTTTATCTTAGATCTAAGAATAAAGGGAGGCCCATTTAAAACTGAGATGAAGAAAAATGACATTTCCCCCGAGAGAGTTGGAATTATTGTGGAATCCTCTGCCACATAAAGCATGAGGCCAATTCACTGGTTGATTTTAAAATGAGAGAAAGGTAAGCTCCAGGGGCTAGCATGAAGCATGGAAAAAACCGAAAGGCAGGCATATGTTACTGGTTGGTGGATGAGGCGTCATGATCACAATCAATGGCGGTGCTGGCCTCCTCCTGCAGCTCTTTTCAATATTTCATGTTTCTATGTTAACTTTTTAAGATTCAGACGTATTGGATACTTTCAGCCACTGTTTTTACATTAGCTTTGAATTTCTTCTCCTCACTCTAATCTCTCCTCTCCTTCCCCCCCCCCCCACTCCCCCCCCTCTCTCTCTCTCTCTCTACCCAGTTCGCATCAACAAGCATTCCTGTTTTCACTAACATTACAATTAATATATTGGGTACACCACCGGCGCTCTTCATCTGGTTCTCTGAATTTGGGATTGTGTCAGGGCAAAAATAGTGCCGGTTTGTACAGGTACTCAAAACTTGAAGCATGACGCACGCATTCGAAGTCCCACTGCCCTTGACAGACGGAGTCCCCGAATACACGCTCGGACCATAACATATATTACATGTGTGGGTCCAACAATATGGAAACTGCCGGATATACAGAGAGGAGAACAACGGATGTTCCTTCGGTTCCTCCATCTCCGGGTCATATCCTCCAGTATTACGGCCACGGAGCCCTCTGCGGACTCGACCGGACATTAAAAATGTGTCTGGCAGTCAGTGACTTTAGCGACAGCAACAGAATGAACGGGAACAAAGCAAATAAACTGATTGGTCAGCAGCTCAAATCAAGCCCATGAAGTTAAGTTTAAGAAAAGCCCTGTTAGAAGGCGCAGCCCCCAGGGTTATATTGTCCACACTGTATTTCGGGCCATTGTGAAATACCAGGGCCACACTTATTAAACAGCTAAATACACACACAATCCACATAATAACTGTCGCGTTCTCCGTGCACATACTTTTTGCTTTCACATTCAGATAGTCAATTGGCCAAGAAGCGATCTAATGTAAACGCGACCGTGAACCAGACGGAATAAGCGTGGCTGCGACGTTTAGACAGAAGATAGTGGAGCAAACAGGCGTCTGTTCAGAATGAATGAACGTGGAAAATACATAACCAAAAACCGTTCTCAATGAGACGTCCGTTGATGATGACCAGAGGTCGGCCATTGACATTCCCACCAGTTAGCGAGTGATGCATTTTGAGAGAGATACCGCACTCCCCCCGCCCCCCCCGGACAGGATCAGAAACGTCAGCAGGTTCACTGCAAGCGTAAAGTGAAAAAAAATAAGAAATTCATCGAGCTGAGATCAACGACGACTCATAGAAACAATGTGCCGCGGAAAGCCGCTTTAACAAAATTGTACGGGAAATAAAGGCTGAAGAAGGGAGATGCACGGCAAAGCATGTCAGGTAGCAGGTGAAGCAGGCGGGAGGGACGGATGGGGGGTTGGCGTCGATAGGCAGATTGTATAGACAAAGGCGAGAGATGCAAACTATCAGACCTTTTGATACAAGGGGATTGAAGATTTGCCCGAGGATGAGCCCTGAGGAACGAAGATACGTTGAGGGGAATTCGGACGGTAGAAGTAGGACGAGTCCACGTGAAGCACTGAAACCTGTTTGGCTTTATCGTCGTCTAACGTTGTTCCCCAAGAATGGTGCCTCACCGTTAGATCTCCTGCACGGTGTACGTCTTTCTCGATGTAACAATAATATTTTTATAAAGGCATTGGTGTCGGCCGATGATACCAGGCATATACGCTATAGCTTCGAAAACACGCCTTAACGAACTGTTTTTCGGTTTATCAACATAATGCATGCAAAATAAAAACCCATCACGATATTTATTTGACGGCGGATAAAGTAAATGGTTTGGGAAATATTAATGTGCACTGCACTGTATAATTTGCGCGCAGTTAAATGGGCAAGATGTGCATTCGTAATGGGGTTGAGGGGCATGAGGGATTAATGACAAAAATAAAGGTAGGGGAAAAATGGAACGTTGTCAGTGCGCATATAAAAATGGATTCAGGTAGTATGTAGTTGGGATGAGACATGAGAACTGGAAGTGTTGTTTCTGCAGCTTCAGGTAATGGAGAGTGAGGCCGAACGTTGGTCTAGATAATGTCAAGGTGCTGCGCCATCGGGCAGGTTGTATATGTTAGGGATTTAGACAAGGAGGACGTATGGTTTGGGAAATATTTCATGTAAACTGCACGGTATAATTGCCGCGCTGTTAAATGGCAAGATACATTTGTAATGGGGATGAAGGGGCAATGGGAGAATTAATGACAAAAGTGCAGAAGGAGGAAAAAGGACCGAGACAATGTGTGTAGTGTGTAGTTGGATGAGAACTGGCAAGTGATGTATCTGCAGCTTCAGTCGGAGAATGAGGCGAAAGTTGGGTCTAACATAATGTAAAGTCGCAGCGCGCGTACTGCGCACGGAGTCTGTGCAGCGGCATTTAGACAAGGAGGACGTGCGAAGGATCGGGGCACGTGAAGGTGCGGTGGGGATTGCGCAGGTTCAAGCTGTGGTGGAGAGTGCTCCGGAGGAATGCGCGTGGGATAGGGCTGAGTGATGGCGAAATGAGGTACGAGGCAGGGTAAATATGCGCTGGCGACGAGGCAGAGTGAAGGCGCTGTGTGATATTGGCAAGCCGGTTGAAATTGCAAGTTGGCATGTTTGACGCTGCAGTGTAAACGGTACCTGAGAAGGTGGAACGGGATGTTGTGCATGCTTGAAAGTAAGTCATAAATACTAAGTGGAAAGGTGCAGAATTAGGCAACTGTGCCATTCTATCTTGGGAGATCTATCTCTTCCGAATCCCATTCTCCTGCCAGCAATCCCATAACCGCTGACACCCATTACTAGGCATGAATCCACTGATCCACTGGGTGGACGAATGACCGATGGAAGTTGTTGGGTGGCGGTTGTGGCATTAAAGGCTAGTTTGATGGTTGGCTCGATTCGAGAAATAAAATTATCCAGCAAGTGCAGTGTGAGGTTTCATTGACCAATTCCTGCTCGATCAGTGAATGATGGGGCTCTAGAGACGATGAGGTGAGAATCGGTAGATATCACTCTGGCGGGGAACGGCAATGTTAATTACAAACGTGAAATGCAACGTTTACAGTTCGCCGGGGTCTTGAAAGTGAATACCATCTGCTGCACTTTTACTGTGGTGCGAGGCCGACCGAAGGCCAGTATGGTGCTGGCAAGCCGGGACAGTGGAGTCCGATGGTGATACTACGCTTGGAAAAGGAGTGTGTACTCCCTGTACACCGATCAATTCAAGCTTCTATCAAACCCATGGACTGCTCAAGTAACTTATGAATGTCGGGCAGCAAGCTTATCTGGACAAATTATTTGAATGTATTCTGTTGATTCGTGATGCCGGTATAGTATTAGTCCGCCACTAGTATGGAGGTTTGATTTAATAGTGAGATATCCTGTCTTAAGTAGAAATCACATTGCTGAACATAACCAGTGCCAACCATATCACAGGAAACTATAGAGGTCCGCCTAGACATACCTGATCTCACCGGATCCCAAACACTTAAATGTCCTTTTCCATCCCATTCCTCACACTGACCTTTCTGTCCTCCATTGTCAGAGTGAGGCCAAACACAAATTGGGGGAGCAGCATCTCATATTTCGCTTGAAAGCTTACAGACCAGTGGTAATGAATATTCAATAGTCTCTAACTCCATTATCCCCATTCCCTCTCTCTCTCCATCCCTCTCCCACCAATGACGCACCAGCCAGTGCCTTGTTATCACACAAAAAACAGCTAACAAAAGCATGTTTCCAATATCATGGTTACTTTTTTTAACATATTTTTTAAGTGATTGTTCCGTCTCTCTCTACATCAAACCGCCTTATCTCTTGTATTCCTTTCCCGTGCGTTAGTCCGAAGAAACAAGAAAATAAAAACTTCGAAAATAGGTGCAGGAGTAGGCCATTCGGCCCTTCGAACCTGCACCGCTATTCA
Organism: Okamejei kenojei; assembly: GCA_035221665.1. NCBI lineage: Eukaryota > Metazoa > Chordata > Chondrichthyes > Rajiformes > Rajidae > Okamejei > Okamejei kenojei. The sequence continues at coordinate 185,918 of JAVHYY010000127.1, forward strand.
ATATGATCATGGCTGATCATCCAACTAATTATCCTGTACCTGCCTTCTCTCCATACCCCCTGATCCATTTAGCCACAAGGGCCACATCTAACTCCCTCTCAAAATATAGCCAACGAACTGGTCTCTACTACCTTCAGTGGCAGAACATTCCACAGATTCACCACTATCTGTGTGAACAATGATTGTCTCATATCGGTCCTAAAAGACTTCCCCCTTATCCTTAAACTGTGACCCTTCGTCCTGGACTTCCCCAACATCGGGAACAATCTTCCTGCATCTAGCCTGTCCAACCCCTTAAGAATTGTGTACGTCTCTATGCAATCCCCCCTCAATCTTCTAAATTACAGCGAGTACAAGCCGAGTCTATCCAGTCTTTCTTCAAGAAGGGTCTCGAACCGAAACATCACCCATTCCTTCACTCCGGAAATGCGTCCTGCCCGCTGAGCTCCACCAGCTTTTTGTGTAAATCTACAAATAAAATTACGAATTTTCTTGAGGCAGAACTCCAACAGCCAAATAACCAGTGTAATGTATTTCCCGAATGCGTACCGTTTCAACGGTGCCCATATATTAACAGGAGAACAGAGATGAAAGGCTAGCACGTGGCTGACAGCGCACATATAAGCATGTTCCGAAGGTCAGTTTCGTGGTCGGACTTTCATTTCCGAAAGGGAAGGAACATCCTTGCACAGCAAGCTAATTTCGAGTCAGTGTTCGGACAGATGGGGAATCGATGACCCTTCATCCCTGTCTTAATTAGTGATGACTTCGCAGAATAATATATCCGGCACCGTGCGTCAATCTGATCTCCTCACACGTGCCTGAACGTCCGCGATAAAAAGCGAAATGTCACTGCCGACCTGGCACAACATTCGTTCACACATTCACAATGGCAAAAAAAAAAAACTTTGCCTGAGACCAAGTTTATATATGACACGGAGACAACTCGAATGCAACGTTTAGGATTGAGGAAATATCGTATCACAGTGTGGAAAAGAGAGTGCAGCAAAATAATACGTGTACTCAACTGCAGGAAGGAACTGTAAAGTAATGTCTTCAGCACGAAGATTAAGACGCAACTGGAGTAACTCAGCTTTCAGACAGCATCTCTGGGAGAAAAGGAACTGGTGACAATTCGGATCGTTACCTTTCTTCAGATTGAGAGGTCGGGGGAAATGGAACAGGGGACATATAGACGATGAGATAGAGAGAAAAATAACAAATAAAGAGGGATGTACAAGGCAAATTACGACGGTCAAAAGCAAACAGCTCAAATTCACTTTCATATCTCATTATTAAAACATTATGGCCATTTTCATACTCAGAAATTAGTAATCTTGTTCCCTATTTTTTCCATTGACTTAGCACAAAACTGTGATCGAGAGCACAGGTCAGAAGTCTGAACTTTGTTAAAAAATAAGAGAACGAAAATGAAATGTTCGTTATTATAGATTGAAGCATTCTGAAAAAAATATAAAACATCTTATTTGGATAGCCTGAAATTAAAGCATAAAATTAGATAGTTACGTAATTTTATCTAATTACAAAATTCACTATTATAACGGAAATAGTAATAAACACCTAGATTGCCTTGACATTTCAAAAATGTGATATTCTCAAGATCAGAACTTTAATATTACTGTATTATATGCTATAAGTCTGTAACAGATGGGCAACGAAATTATAATTTCTTGCAATACACCAAGTCTTTATGGAGAAGATCAGTTGCTAGCTGGTACATTGGCATATCATATCAGTAGCATCATCAAACTCCTCAGATTGTAAGCAATAATAAACACTGTACACCTTGTTTTTCCTCAACTTTTCAATTTTGGCATTGTAATCTACAGGATTTTGCTCTTCAAACCAAGCATGCCATGCCTTTCTGCCCACTACTTTCCCATTAAGAATGTCCTGTAGATCATCACATTTGGAGTCGTCCAAATTCAGATAATCTTTGCGAATGCTGTCTAAATCAGTCTCTTTTCCTGGGCGATTTGATAGACATTTTGCATTTCCTTCTTCGGAGACAATCTGTTTCCAATGAAACTGCCAGCAATTAACAGAAACAAGTTATTATTTGCAGTTTTAGAAAAAAAAAAAAAAAGGATAGAAATGATAAACGTTAAACGCTAAAATCAAAAGTAAATACCCAACACAAAAAATCATGTTCATCAGTCATCAAATTAATTAAAATCATCTAATCAATTAAATTCATCTCAATGCAAATCACTAGATCTAAACATCTGTTCCATTCCTTTCGAAAAGCTATAATTGTTTTAGTAGCCTAAGGACCAAATACCAAACTGATCCCAATCACACACGAATTCAAATATATAACATAATTTTAATCTCACTTCGTCAATTAATTTATAGGCCAAATGCGAAGGAATTTAATGTTAATTCCCATAAATTAATCCGGAAACATCCACACTCCAGATAATCAAAACCATTATTTTTTGCACAGTACACCTGGACTAAAAAAAACTGTAACTCTGGAAATATTAGTGTGAAAATATTGATCATGGACAGACAATAACATAAAATATAGATGATATTAGTTTGCGCTTAGGACGTGATTGTTAAAAAAAAAATACATTTGATTATCTTGAGAGTGGATGTTCAGGAATGGTTTATGGATTAGAAATTTTTGCCGTTGCCGTAAAGTTAAGCCAATATCGGCAGGCATTTTTTCGCATCATAAGATTAATATAAAGCCACAACATAAAGCAAAATAATATGTTAACTAAACGACATTACATTTTGTTTTGTACTGATATTGCGTTGAAGGCATTTTTAGTCTCGTTTTAAATTTAATCCAGCAACACAAACTTTATCCCAGCAAAATTAAAAATAAACGGAGAACGAAGTAGCGCGAACGTTTTTTTTTCATCAGCTAGCCTCTCTGACCAAGCACATACAAACCTGCATTTTATCCAGCCCCCCGCCCAAGCCTCTGGAATCGCCCGCACGGGCAGTGGCGGATCCACAGCGCCCCGCAGAAGGCAGGATTTGTAACATCGCTACAGACAATGATTTAACAAGAAGGATATATTGGGTGGAGGACACGTGAAGAGATAGGGAATCAGGGATGCTTGAAATAAGAACAATCATTATTCATTCCACTGGAGTTGTAAGCAGCGGAACTCAGCGAGGAGAGTCAGCACTTCAGGAGGGAATAGACAGGCGACGTTTCGAGGTCAACCTCCACTCCCCACCCAAGTACCGCCTGAGCCGCCGAGTTCCTCCAGGCCTTGTGCTTTGCTCAAGGTTGCAGAATCTGCAGACTCGTGTGTGTTAACACAAGTGCGCCAGGCAGCACACGCCGCATCACCAGCGTCAACCCAGCTGAAGACCGTGAGTAGAAGTGAATGTCGACTCACCGGGAACACCAATCGCTGCCAGAACGGGATAGTAAATGGCCATTATTTGATCCAATATCCAACTGCCCATTTTTGCGCAAAAGTGTCGGTTCCACGACTGATGTATCACAGCAGCCCAGTGCCAAACTAGTGATGAGATGTCCACACTTCTCTTTATATAGAGGACAGATGTCCCGAGCGACACCAGTCACCTGATCATTGACGTTAGTTACAGTTTAAGAAAAACAAGGTACGTCAAATGCTCCCAGGATAATACATCTATTGGGATCAGCGATTTACAATAACACGTTAAACTACAGAATGCCATTTTAAAATTACAGAGAGAGAGCATTGGGTGAAAGTTTCAATGGTTACTTCTGCGAAAAAGCAAATGATCTATAGTGAAGTCAGTTTATTATCTGAATGGTGTCCGATTAGGCACGGCGGAGGTGTTCGGAGACTTTGTGTCCTTGTTTATTGGTCACTGAAAATAAGCATGCAGGAGTGGCAATAGACAATAGACAATAGGTGCAGGAGTAGGCCATTCTGCCCTTCGAGCCAGCACCGCCATTCCATGTGATCATGGCTGATCATCCACAATCAGTACCCCGTTCCTGCCTTGGAAACAAATGGCATGTTGGCCTTCATAGCGAGTTGATTGGAGTATAGGAGCAAGGGGGCTGCAGTTGTACAGGGCGCTGGTGTGACAACGCGTGGACTATTGTGTGCGTGTTGATCTCCTATATTTTTGGAACGACATTCTTGCTATTGAGGGAGTGTAGCGTAGGTTCACTCGGCTAATTCTCGGGATGACGCGACTGATGTATGATGAAAGAATGGATCGACTGGGCTTTCGTTCACTGGAATTTAGAAGTATGGGAGGGGATCTTATCGAACATCTAAAATACTTAAGGGATTGGCCAGGCTAGATGCCGGAAAATGTTCCCCGATGTAGGGGGATTCCAGAACCAAGGGTCACAGATTAAGAATACCTGTTAAACCTTTTAGGACTGAGAGGAGGAAAAGCACTTACACTCAGCAATATGTGAATCTGTGGAATTATCTGCCACAGAAGGCAGTGGAGGCCAATTCACGGTATAATTAAGAGTGAGCTAGATATAGCACTGAAGGCTGACGATATCAATGGAGAAAGCATGAACTGATTTTTGAATGATCGGACATTACCAATTGATTGGAGGGGCTTGCTTGAAGGGTCGAATGTTTGATTCCTACACCTGTTTTCTATGTGTCTTTATATCTGAGATGAGGACTCATGGAGGGCACTGAGGAGTTAATATTGGAATGTCTGGTCTGTATCCCGCACTGGCCAGGGGCATCTATGAACATTGCCGTGGATGAAAGACGATGTTGACGTTTAGTGTCTAAAGTCAATAGTCAATAGCGTTTTATTTTCAGACGTCCCAGTTAGAAAATAAATGAAAAACGTACTTGCAGCAGCACAACATAATATGTAAACATAGTCAACCATAAAGAATATAATAACGAGAGAACGATAATACAATTCAGTTTTTATGTTAAAAAAAACACGTACTCACATATATATAGATGGCATGTGTGGTGTGGGCGGTGTGTTAGTGTGTGTGTTTGTGTGTGTGCTGTGCGCGTGTGATGGAGGGGGGGGGGGGGGGGGGGGGGGGGGGGGGGTGTTTGTGTGTGCGTGTGCGCGTGGTGTGTTTGTTTTTCTGTGTGCTGGTGTGTGTGTGTGTGTGCGTGTGTGTGTAGTGCGTGTTTGTGTGTGTGTAGTCTGTGTGTTTGTGTGTGTGTGTGCGTGTTCGCGCGGTTGTGTGTGCAGTGTGTGTGGTGTGTGTGTGTGTGTGTGTGTGTTTGTGTGTGCGTGTGTGTGTGTGTTTGTGTGTGCGTGTGTTTTTGTGTGTGTGTGTGCGTGTGTTCGCATGTGTGTGCGTGTGTGTGCGTGTGTGTGTGTGTGTGTTCGCGCGCGTGTGTGTGCGTGTGTTTGTGTGCGTGTGTGTGTGTTCGCGTGTGTGTGTGCGTGTGTGTTTTGTGTGTGTGGTGTGTGTGTGTGTGTGTGTTTGTGTGTGTGCGTGTTCGCGCGCATGTGTGTGCAGTGTGTGTGTAGATTTATATGTGTGTGTGTAAGTATACATATATATAAATAGGTATGATTTATAGGGAGACACAACATGCTGGACTAAATCAGCGGGAGAGGCAGCATCTTTCGAGAGAAGGAATGCGTAACGTTTTCGGAACGAGACCCTTCTTCAGGCTTAATACTGACCAGATTGGATTCTCATGGCCAAGAATATAAAGAAGGATAGTAAAAGCTTATTTCGGTATGTTAAGAGAAAAGGATTAGTATGGACTAATTTGGGTCTCTTGAAGGCAAAAACAGATGAAATTGATTTAGGGATTAAGGAAATGGCAGAGGAGTTGAACGGGTACATTGCTTCTGTCATCATTAAAGAAGGCACAAGCAATCTCCCAGATGCACCAGAGGACATAGGATCTAGTGACACAGAGGAGTTGAAATACATTTTCATTAGGTGAGAAATAGTATTAGGTAGACTGATGGGACTGGAAGCTAATAAATACACAGGGCCCGATAATTTGCATCCAAGGGTACTCAGGGAGGTACCTCTAGAAACTGTGGACGCATTGGTGATCCTTTTCCAAAGTTCTATAGTTTCAGGATCAGTTCCTGTGGATTGGAGGGTAGCTAACGTTATCCCACTTTTCTAGAAAAGAGCGAGAGAGAAAACTTGGAATTATAGACCAGTTTGCCTGTCATCGGCCGTGGGGAAGATGCTGGAGTCCATCATCATGAAGTAATAACGGTGAATTTGGATTGCAGTAATAGGATTGGTCCAAGTCAGCATAGAGTGATGAAGGGGAAATCCTGCTTGAATAATGTTCTGTAATTTTTGGAAGATGTGACAAGTTAAATGGATGACGGAGAGCCAGTGGATGTAGTGTATCTGGACTTTCAGAAAGCCTTTGATAAGTTCCCACACAGGTGATTAGTGGGCACATTTAGTGGACATGGAGTTGGGTGTATGGTATTGACATGGATAGCGAATTGGTTGGCAGGCAGTGGCGAGTGGAGTGCCGCAAGGCTCAGTGATAGGACCGCAATTAATTACAGTAAATAACAATGATTTGGATGATGGTATTAAAAGGAACACTAGTAAATTTTCAGATGACAGATAGCTGGGTGGCAGTTTGAACTGCGGAGAGAGGTTGCAGGGTTACTTAGACAGGTTGAGTGAGTGGACAGATGCATTGCAGATAAATGTGAGGTTATCCACTTTGGCGGCAAGAACAAGGAGGCATATATTATCTCAATGGCGTCAGATTAGGACAAACAGACCTGGGTGTCTTTGTACACCCGTCACTGAAAGAAAACATGCAGCTGCAGCAGGCAGTGAAGAAAGCTAATTGCATGTTGCCATTCGTAACGATTTTCGTATTGGAGTAAATATGACCTTCTGCAGTTGTACAGGGCCCTGGAGTATTGTGTACGGTCTTGGTCTCCTAATTTGAGGAAGATCATTCTTGCTATTTAGGGAGTGCAGCGGAGGTTCATGAGGCTAATCTCCAGGATGCCTGGACTGTCATATGAGGAAAGGTTGAAAAAACTGGGCTTGTATTCACTGACATTTAGAGGGAACCTTATAGAAACGTATAAAAATCACAAAAGGATTGGCCAAGCTAGGTGCAGGAAACATTTTCCCAATGCGGGGGGGGGGGGGGGGGGGGGGGGGGGGGGGGGTCCAGAACCAGGGGGTCACAGTCTAAGAATAAAAGGGAGGCCATTTTTCTTGTAACATGTAATATGGATGAAGGCATGCCACTGGATGTAGTGTATCTAGACGTTCAGAAAACCTGTGTTAAGGTCCCTCACGGGAGACTGGTGACTAAAATTAGAGCACATGGTTTTGGAGTTAAGGTGTTGACATGGATAGAAAATTGGTTGGCAGACCGGAAGCAAAGAGTAGGAGTGAACGGATCCTTTTCAGAATGGCAGACAGTGGTGAGTGGAATGCCGCAAGGCTCGGTGTTGGGGCCGCAACTGTTTACCATATATATTAATGATTTGGAAGAGGGAATTAGGAACAACACTAGCAAGTTTGCGGATGACACAAAGCTGGGTGGCAGTGTGAACTGCGAAGAGGATGTTAGGAGGTTGCAGGGTGACCTGGACAGGTTGAGTGAGTGGGCAGATGCGTGGTAGATGCAGTATAATATAGATACATGTGTGGCTATCCACTTTAGCGGAAAAAACAAGGGGGCAGATTATTATCTCAATGGGGTTAGGTTAGGTAAGGGGGAGGTACAGCGAGACCTGGGTGTCCTTGTACACCAGTCACTGAAAGTTGGCGTGCAGGTACAGCAGGCAGTGAAGAAAGCTCATGGAATGTTGGCCTTCATAACAAGAGGATTTCGGTATAGGAGGAAAGAGGTTCTTCTGCAGTTGTATAGGGCTCTGGTGAGACCACATCTAGAGTCGTGTGTAAACGTTTGGTCTCCTAATTTGAGGAAGGTCATCCTTGTGATTGAGGCAGTGCAGCGTAGGTTCACGAGATTAATCCCTGGGATGGCGGGACAGTTATATGAGAAAATATTGAAACGAGAAGACTTGTATTGACAGGAGTTTGGAAGGATGAGGGGAGATCTTATAGAAACATAAACAATTATCAAGGACTGGAGATGCAGGACAAATGTTCCCAATGTTGGGCGAGTCCAGAACCAGGGTCCGCAGTCTTAGTATAAAGGGGAGGTCATTTAAGAACGAGGTGAGTAAAAAACGTTTTCGCTCGGAGAGTTGTGAATTTGTGGCATTCCCTGCCACAGAGGGCAGTGAAGGCCAAATCACTGGATGAATTTAAGAGAGAGTTAGAGAGAGATCTAGGGGCTAGTGGAATCAAGGGATATGGGGAGAAGGCAGGCACTGGTTATTGACAGGGGACGATCAGCCATGATCACAATAAATGGCGGTGCTGGCTCGAAGGGCCGAATGACCTCCTCCTGCACCTATATTTTATGTTTCTATGTTTCTATTTAACACTGAGATGACGAAAGACGTTTTCACCCAGAGGGTTGTCATTTTGTGGAATTCTCTGCCACAGAAACCAGTAGAGGCCGACTCACTGGATGAATTTAAAAGAGCGTTAGATATAGATCTGGGGGCTAGCGGAATTAAGGGACATGGAGAAAAGGCAGTCACTGGTTACTGATGTGGATGATCAGCCATGATCACAATGAATAGCGGTGCTGGCTCGAAGGCCCAAAAGGCTTCCTCCTGCATCTATTTTTTATGTTTCTATGTTTCTATGAAACCAACATTGTCACTGGGAGGATGTGTAAACTACACACACACACACACACACACACACACACACACACACACACACACACACACACACACACACACACACACACACACACACACACACACACACACACACACATACATACACACACACACACACACACAATCACACACACACACACACACACACACACACACACACACACACACACACACAAACACACGCAAACCACATACACACGCAAACCACACACACACACACGCAAACACAAACAAACAGCATCCGCAGTCAGGATTGAATGCGCTTCTCTGCAGCTTTAATAAAGACCCTAAAACTTTTAATTAAGTCCTAGCCTGTTCAACCACTTACTGGAGCTCAGGCCCTCAAGGCATGACACCATCCTCGTAAACCTTCCATTCACTCTTTCCAGCTTGACAACATCTTTCCCACACCATGGTGCCCTCAACTGAACACAATTTTCCACCGACGTTTTATGTAACTGTAACACGACCTCCCAACTTCTATACTCAAGCGCAGCATTGCAAGTAGCTCAGAAAATAAGCTGGTAACGCGAACGGGGACAGGTTGGGAAAGGGGTAAGTACAATGCGATCTGGGGATGCTTGTTCATCACTCACTGAAAGTAAGCATGCAGGTACAACAGGCAGTGAAGAAAGCGAATGGCCTTCATAACAAGAGTAGTTGAGTATAGGAGCAAAGCGATCCTTCTGCAGTTGTACAGGGCCCTACTGAGACCACACCTGGAGTATTGTGTGCAGTTTTGGTCTCCAAATTTGAGGAAAGATATCCTTGATATGGAGGGAGTGCAGTGGAGGTTCACGAAGTTAATTCCCGGGACGGCGGGACTGTCGTATGTTGATAGACCGGAGCGGCTGGGCTTGTATACTCAGCAATTTAGATGGATGAGGGGATGTCTTATTGAAACATAAAATTATTCAGAAATTGGACACGCTAGATGCAGGAAACATGTTTCCAATGTTGGGGGAGTCCACAACCAGGGGCCACAATTTACGAATAAGGGGTATACCATTTAGAATGCGTGGATGAAAAATTAATCCACACATTCGTATCCTACCGCCTTGAGTACTGCAAGTCTATACACTGGCAGACGTAATGGCTATGAGATGTATTTTTGTAGCCTCTTCCTGACTCTCCACTTGAACTTGAACTAACATCAATTGCCTTATCAAAACATCAAAAGATTTGGAATCTGATGAAGAATGTTCAGATGAAGATCAGATGTAATGTAAACCAATAAATTGGGAAAATAAATGATTATATAAAGTTTTATTTTAATGTCGATCGTTTCACTGTTTATTTGGTCAAATTATTTAACAATGAGTGAATTATGATAATGGCGTGCTGGTGAATGAGAGAGCGACAGTCCACCCATCCATCCACACATACATACATACACACATCCACGCACACACATCCATCCGTACGCACACTTCCATGCATGCACACACACACATGCATGCACACATACATCCACGCACAGACACATGCACACATCCATCCGCACGCAGACATACATGTACTCATCCATGCACACACATACATGAACACGCATACATTCACACATACATCCATCCACACATACATACACACTTACATCCACACATCCGCAGATACACGTTTGACGGGTATACAGAGCCACACACACAAAATACAGATACTCAAACAATCCAACACATTTAGGGTTATTTTAGGTTAAGGGTAATAGCCCACATTTGAAAATGCACCATCGGAGGGTCTCCAACATAAATATAGGCTCATTGTAGCTTAAAATGAATTTTCGTTGAGTAAACATCAGAGCATTCGATTCTTGGTCAGGATGTGAAATTTACATCAGAAATAAGATAGGTCCCTTACAGGTCTGTCGCACAACCTGGCACTGCCCCAGTCCCACTATGACCGTTAACCCCAAACGTAAATGTATTTAATTGGGATTTTATGTGATAGATCAACACAAAGTGGTGCATAATTGTGAAGTGGAAGATAAATGATACATAGTTTCCAAATTGTATTACAAATAAAAAACTGAAAAGTGAGGCGTGCAAAAGTATTCAGCCCCCTGAGTCAATACTTTGTAGAACCACCTTTCGCTGCAATTACAGCTGTATATCTTTTGGGGTAAGTCTCTACCAGCTTTGCACATCTAGAGACTGACATTTTTGCCCATTCTTCTTTGCAAAATAGCTCAAGCTCAGTCAGATTAGATGGAGAGCGTCTGTGAACAGCAATTTTCAAGTCTTGCCAGAGATTCTCAATTGGATTTAGGTCTGGACTTTGACTGGGCCATTCTAACACATGAATATGCTTTGACCCAAACAATTCCATTATAGCTCTGGCTGGACGTTTAGGGTCGTTGTCTTGCTGGAAGGTGAACCTCCGCCCCAGTCTCAAGTCTTTTGCAGACTCTAACAGTTGCACCGTAGCAGACAGGAAGGCAGTACAACGGGTGGTGAAAACCGCCCAGCACATCATCGGTGCCCCGCTCCCTGCTTTGGATGCCCTCCACCGAAAACGGTGTCTGAGACGGGCTGGGAAGATCATCAAGGACCCCTCCCACCCTAACCATGGACTGTTTGCCCTCCTACCATCGGGGAGGCGGTACAGGAGCCTCAGGTCCCGCACCAGCAGGATGAGGAGTAGCTTCTACAATAACACGATCGCACTGCTGAACTCGGAGACCCGCCGATAGATTCCCACATCTGTATTTATTTATCTGCATTTATCTAAACATTGCTATCACTACGTACTGACACTAAACTGCATTTCGTTGTACCCATACTTGTATCTGTGCAATGACATTAAATTTGAATTGAATTGAATTGAATTGAATTGAACAGGTTTCCTTCCAAGATTGCCCTGTATTTGGCTCCATCCATCTTCCCATCAACTCTGACCAGCTTCCCTGTCCCTGCTGAAGAAAAGCATCCCCACAGCATGATGCTGCCACCACTATGTTTCACAGTGGGGAAGGTGATGTGCCGTGTTAGTTTTCCACCACACACAGCGTTTTGCATTTAGGCCAAAAACATCAATTTTGGTCTCATCAGACCAGAGCACCTTCCTCCACGTGGTTACTGTGCCCCCCACATGGCTTATGGCAAACTGCAAACGGGACTTCTTATCGCTTTGTTTCAACAATGGCTTTCATCTTGCCACTCTTCCATAAAGCCCAGATTTGTGGAGTGCACGACTAATAGTTGTCCTATGGACAGAATCTCCCACCTGAGCTGTGGATCTCTGCAGCTCCTCCAGAGTTACCATGGGCCTCTTGGCTGCTTCTCTGATCAATGCTCTCCTTGCCCGGCCTGTCAGTTTAGGTGGACGGCCATGTCTTGGTAGGTCTGCAGTTGTGCCATACTCTTTCCATTTTCGGATGATGGATTGAACAGTGCCCCGAGAGATTTTCAAAGATTGTGATCGTTTTTTATAACCTAACCCTGCTTTAAACGTCTCCACAACTTTATCCCTGACCTGTCTGGTATGTTCCTTGGGCGTCATGATGTTGTTTGTTCACTAATGTTCTCTAACAAACCTCTGAGGCCTTCACAGAACAGCTGTATTTATACTGAGATTAGATTACACACAAGTGGACTCTATTTTCTAATTAGGTGACTTCTGAAGGCAATTGGTTGCATTGGATTTTATTTAGGGGTATCAGAGTAAAGGGGCCTGAATACTTTTGCACGCCACACTTTTTAGTTTTTATTTGTAAAAAAAAAATTGAAAACCATTTATCATTTTCCTTCCACTTCACAATTATGCGCCACTTTGTGTTGGTCTATCGCATAAAATCCCAGTAAAATACATTTACGTTTGTGGTTGTAACATGACAAAATGTGGAAAGGTTCAATGGGTATGAATATATATATATATATAGGTATAATAATATATAGTTTAAATTAACTGCAACTCGGAAATAGGCTGCACACGGTGTAATATGGGCATTGCCCGCTAGACGGCGCTTATTTTCCCGACCTCATTTCTAATTAGTTTAACTAATTAACGTGCAAATTTTGGCAATAACGAGTTAACATCCTTCTCAATTATATTTAATCCAAACTTGTGGAAATGTTCATGTCGTTCCATCACGTGGGTCACGAAAATGGATTTCGAGACACATTTTTGATGCTCGGCCCACAGCCTACACGCCTTGCGTTCTCGCCGTGCTCTCTCACTCTCTCACTCTCTCACGTTTTCCCTCTCTCTTCCCATCTGTCTCACACTCTCTCTTTCTCTCTCTCCTTCTCCTTACTTCACTCCTTCCCCTCTCTCGCCTCTTTATATCTTTCTTTATTTACATCTGTCTCCCATTCCCCCCCTCTCTCTCTCTCTCTGTCTCTCTAGATCTCTCTCTCTCTCTATCTCTCTCTCTCTCTCTCTCTCTCTCTCTCTCTCTCTCTCTCTCTCTCTCTCTCTCTCTCTCTCTCTCTCTCTCTCTCTCTCAATCTGTCTCAGTTTGTGATAGAACACCACTGTTCATTTCACTCCTTTCTCGTTACTCGCTCCAGCCTGCTTTCTCTTCTCTCCCCACATTATCCCTCGCTCTCGGCCTTCCCATTCCAATGGCACCAACCTTCTCACTATCTCTACCCTCGTCCAGTCTTTCTCCCCAATTCATGTCCCTGCCTTTCCCCCAGTCGCCCCTCTATCAATGTCGCTCTCCTTCCCTCTCCCATCCCAGCTCCCAACTACCCCGAGTCTCACTCCTTCCCGCAATTTATCGCATTCCGACAACCCTCTCTCTAAGCACCTTCCACTTCGCTCTCTGTCTCTCTCTCGCAACAATCTTTCGCTCCAAACGTTCACTCCACTTTCTTTCCCTCTTCTGCTTTCACGAACCCTACGTTTCCCATCGCTCTCCCCGATTTCTGTCTCTGCCCCAACCTTTTCTCCCCTTCCTCTGTTAACCACCAGTCTCCTTACTTCTCGCATGCTTTCCCCTGCCTCTATCCCCTATTCACACTCTCTCCGCATTGCCATTTCAAGTTCTTCCACGCTCATCCTCACTTTGCCAGAGGACATAGGGTTATGGAGGAACTGATATTCACAGGAACAGTTGTTGGTAAGACTGATAGGACTGAAGGCTCATAAATCCCAGGGCCTGATTGCCTGCATCCCAGCGGCAGAGAGAAACCAGGGAAATATAGACCTGTTAGCCTGACATCGGTGGTGGGGAAGATGCTAGAGTCAGTAAATAAAGATGAAATAGCGGCACATTTGGATAGCAGTAGCAGGCTCGGCCCGAGGCAGCATGGATTTACGAAGGACCCCTCTTTCTCACCTTTGCTCTGTTCACCACCAGTCGCCTTACTTCTCATATTCTTCCCGTCTATATCCTCTATTTCCACTCTCTCCGCATTGACCATTTTGTTCTCCCACGCACATCCTCACATTTCACCGACTTGCTCTCGCTCTCTTGCCACTAGGCGGCACGGTGACGCAGCGGTAGAGTTGTTTCCTTGCAGCATTTGGGTTCGATCCAGACTACGGATGCTGTCTGTACGGAGATTCCACGTTCTCCCCGTGCCAACGTGAGTTTTCTCCGAGATATTTGATTACCTCCCATATTTGAATGATGTACAGGTTTTTTGGGTTAATCGGCTTGGTATAAGTGGAAGTTGTCCCGAGTGTATAAAGGATAGTGCTCAGTTGCGCGGGTCGCTGGTCGACATGGTCTCGGTAAGCCGAAGGGCTTGTTTCGGCGCTGTGTCTCTAAACTAAACTAAACAAAATCGTCCCCCTGCTCCTCTCTCTTGTCTGTGCCTCCTGTCTCTTCACATCTCTGCTCAGTCCTTTATCACCCCACACATCCGCCACCCTCTAGCCCAACCGAGACTCTTTCTCTCTCTGGCTTACGTCTCTCTCCCTGCCTCTCTTCCCACAACTCCCTCCCCTATCTTTCTCCGATACATCTCACCGTTCTTCCCCACTCTCTCACCCCGTCCAGTCTCACCTCTCTCCCACTTGCACTGTCATAATTTATTGACTTCAGCCCCACTTTTTCTCATAGTTTTCTTCGCTCCCACACTCAACTCTCCAACACTTCCTCTCCATTACCTCACCAGCGCCCAATTCGACTCACCTAGTTTGAAACACGTTTATTCATGGATAACCCCTTGAGATGGACAGTCATCTCGTTTTCGAGGGGGTCCAACATAGAACATACAGCACAAGACATAACATACATAGAGGCTCTCATTGACCCACCTACCCACACACCAATCCCAAAACCCCTACATCCCCACTTGTTATAGTTTATGAGAATTGTTAATTGACTTTCCATATCTAATAATAATGTTATGTGTTACAGCATAATGTTGATGCATAATACCATATACCACCTATTATACATCGTACGTTATTACATACTATCAACATTAGTACATGATATATTATTTCATAGTATTGTGACATAATACAATATGACCTTGTTACACTATGCAATACAATAATACATAAGTGCAATGGCCAAGCATATACAATAGATATGCAAAATGATCACACACAGAGCAAGTTAGATAAAGGAGCTCGAAGACTCTAATTCTAGAAACAGGTACATGGTTTTATTAGGAAGGTTAAAAGTGTATTTTTAAATAGATGAAATGAGCTAATAGTTCTTATGGTACTAGGCAGTGAGTTCCAGTCAGAAGGAGCTTTGAATTTAAATGCACGTCTCCCGATTTCTTTGTTAGTTCTTGGAATGAAAAATAAGGTTTGCTGAATATGTCTTAGTGAATATGAGGGTGTGTATGGTAATAGGTCTTGTTTTAAATAAGAAGGGTAATTGAGATGGATGCATTTTAAGATGAACTGGAACCAGTGGTAGCATCTTCGAGCGTGGGGGATAACCAGTTTTAGAGTTTCGTACATAGAACAATGGTGAGTTAGATACGGACACCTTAAAATAAATCTGCAGAGACTATTATAAACTACATTGAGGGGCTGAAGATGTGTATCAAATGTATTCTGATAGACAATATCAGCATAATCCAGTATTGGTAATAGTAGTTGAGAGACAATTCTTTGTCTCATCTGAAAGGTGATACAATTTATATGGCGGTAAAGAATAGCTAGATTACAGCTAAGTTTTTTAGTAATCGTCTCACTGTGTTGCCAAAATGAAAGCGTTGGGTCGAGCCAAACACAAAGATATTTGAAGTTTAATACCATTAAGTTCTAATGGTGATCGTTCATCAAATGATATAGTCAGATCTACAGATATACCAAGGCCTTGTCTGATACCAATAACATACAACATGATTTATTTGTATTTAAAATTAATGTGTTAAATAATAGCCATTTCTGAACAGAACTAAGATTTGATTGAAGGGATCTTTCAATTTCAGACTTGTTAGTACTAGATGTATATAGCACTGCATCATCAGTATATAGTTGTGTTTGACAGTCAGAACAAATATTAGGGAGGTCGTTTATGAAAATAGAGAAAAGGAGTGGTCCCAAAGACGAACCTTGCGGGACCCCCTTCTCAACAATTAAGGAATTGGATTCATTTCCATTAAAAGTAACACATTGGCGTCTGATAGTCTCCCGCTTTCTCACTGTCCATTCTCTTTCCCGCGTCTCCTGTCCTCACTTTCCACACACCTGCCGCCTACTTCTCTCTGAGCACCCTCCCAACTACGACCATCTCTATACATTAGCAATCTGTCTCCCTCTTGTCTTTATTTGGACCCATTACGCAATCTTCCACTCTCCTGCCTCTCTCCCTCCGCCCTTCTCTGACTTCCATTTCACTGAACCTCGCTCGTTCAGTCTCCCCTGTATCCCATTACTCTTTCTGACAACTGTCTTTCATCCTCTAGTTACACCATACATCTCTCTTTTCCTTCAGTCACTCCCCGTCTTCTTTCTCTCCATCTTCTTTCCCACCACTCTGTCCTTTATTTCGTCGTTCTTGCCCCTCTCTATAGCTAATTTCCACTGCTCTCTCTGTATGACTATTCCTCGCTAACACCTTCTCTGGATTCCCTGCTCTTCATTTACCTCACTGATTCCGCCACTCTCTCCCTCCCTCCGCTGCCGCGACACACCTCTCCCTCTCTCTGTCCCATTATCTTGCTTTCCCCTTCGGTCTGCTCCCCACATGCCCTAACCCCATTTCTCGCTCCACTGCATAAAAACATGGCAAGATTAGCAAGTTTGCTGATGATACAACAGTCAGTGGCTTTGCAGATAGTGAAGTTGGTTGGGAACGATTGCAGTAGGATCTGGAGCGATTAGCCAGGTGGGTTGTGGAATGGATGATGGAATTTAATATAGTGAAAGGTGAAATGCTGCATTTTCGGGGATCTGACATGGGCAGGAACTGCACAGTGAATGTCAGTGCTCTCGGGAGCCTTGTAGAACAAAGGGATCGAAAAGTGCCGGTACGTGTTTCTTTGAACGTCGAGTTGCAGGTGGATAAGGTGGTCAAAGAGGCTTTTGACATTTAGGCCTTCATCAGTCCTTATAGAAGTTGGGTGGTTATGTTGCAGATGTATAAGAATTTGGCGAGATATACTTAGAGTATTGTGTTCAGTTCAGGACACCGTGTTGTTGGAAAGGAGTTAAGCTGGAAAACCTAAAGAGAATATGTACTAGGATGTTGCGAGGACTCAAGGGTCTGAGATAAAGGCAGAGTGTAAGTAGGCTGGGACTCTATTTCTTGGAACGCAGGAGAATGAGGGGCAATCTGATAGAAGTGTATAAAATCACGAAAGGAATAGGTCGAGTAGATGCATTGTCTCGTTCCCAGAGTAAGTGAATCAAGGACCAGGGCACACAGGTTTGAGACGAAGGGAAACGTTTCACATGAATGTGAGTGGTAAATATTTCACACAAAGACTGGTTGTTGTATGGAACAAACAGCCAGAACAAATAGTTGAGGCTGGGACGATCCCAACGTTTAAAAACTGCGAGACAACTACATGGATAGGACGGGTTTGGAGGGATGTGTACCAAACGCAGGCAAGTTGGATTAGCGTAGCTAGGACTCCTTCTACAATTGTGTTCGCCCCTTTCCCCGTTTTCCCTTCCCTTTTTCTCTCTCCCACCTCTTCGTCCTCGCGCTTCGTGGTACCATCCCTCTTCGTCATCTCGTAGCCCCTCAGCAATCTCTCAATCCGCTCAGTCACCCTCTAATCTCCCGCATCCAATGTCTCCTCAGCGCAATCTATCTTCTCCTTTACCCGCCTCACTCTGCCTTCCACTCTATATATTCCGTTCCTTACCCACACCCTAAATTTTCCCACCCACTTTCCACATCCTCCTCGCTACCTGCCTAATCTTCCCGACGCTCTCCGCCCCCTCTATGACCTAATCTATTTCATTTTCCTTCATTCTGCATTTTTCTCCCTCTCCTTACCTCTCCCAATCATCTTTGCTTACATTATATTTTCAATTTCCAGCCTCCATCTCCCCTCTCTTCATCTTAGTCGCCCAACGCACTCTCACTCACAGAACATCTCGCTCGGTCTCACTCTCCCCACCTTCTGTCCATCTCTCCCCCACGTCGCACTTTCCTCGCTACATTTTCCCCTCCCATTCTCTCCCCTCCCCACTCCGCTTT
Organism: Okamejei kenojei; assembly: GCA_035221665.1. Taxonomy (NCBI): domain Eukaryota; kingdom Metazoa; phylum Chordata; class Chondrichthyes; order Rajiformes; family Rajidae; genus Okamejei; species Okamejei kenojei. The sequence goes on from JAVHYY010000127.1 coordinate 204,195, forward strand.
CCATTCACCTCTCCTCCTCTCTAAATCACACTCACGAATGTCTCCCTCCACCTGCATCTCTCGGCCTTTCTCTCTCACGCCCTTCATTCACTGCCCCTGTCTTTCCTTGCCTCTCTCTCTCTTCTCCCTCGCCGTCCTCTGTCTATTTCTCTTCGCCCTGTCGTTTTATTTATTCCTACTCCCCCCCTCGTCTCCACAGTTTCATCCCAATTGCAGCAGAGGTTATGTGAGGGATAACCTGTGAAGTTAGTGGTTATGAACTGGCAGGATTATTGACCAAATGTTCTGGGTGGGTTTGTTAGATGATCGATTTCAAAACTGCCTGAAGCAATCTTGATTGGCGATCGCTGGAAGTCTCGCATTATTGTCCGCCTCCGGGGTCTTTCCCGATGGTGGAGCCACACACGTTGTCCTTTCTCGCGGATATCTGTGTTTGACGTAATTTTAAGTTGGCGAGACGAGTGAACGGACAGAGACCGTATGGTCCATGAAAGAGAGAGAACAGCGTCCAACTGCATGGAGTCCACGGCGCTAGTGAGGCTCTCCCTTCCTCCTCAATTTCACGCTCCTCATCACTTTTCACCCAACACCCTCTCTCCGCACCCACCACCACCCCCTATGATTCCCATTGTTACCTTCCTCTGTCATGTCTAAGTCTCACTAATTGACAGAACCCTTTACCCCGTGTCTCGTTGCACCAGGCTTCTTATGTCTACCTCGTCATGGTTTTCCTCCACCTACTGGTCTACCGCAATCCTCCGCCTATTTCATCGTTGTGGTGTTCTTGGCCACGGAAAATAATTCCACAGATTTACCACTCTGACGAAAGAAAATTATGTTCACCTCCTTCTTAAAATAACGCCCATTAAATCCGAGGTATGACCTCTGGTCATAGACCCTCACACTAGTGGAAACATCCTCTCCACATGCACTCTAAGCCAGCTTTTCACTATTCTATATGTTTGACTGAGCCCCCCGCTAAATTTGTGCCATAATTCGTCAGTGATCAATGTCTCTGTGTCATATTTCATCGGTGCTAGAGTAACTTTCTACTGTATTTATGCACTTCCCTCGCTCTCGCCCTCTCTCTCTCTCTCTCTCTCTCTCTCTCTCTCTCTCTCTCTCTCTCTCTCCTCTCTCTCTCTCTCTCTCTCTCTCTCTCTCTCTCTCTCTCTCTCTCTCTGCCCCTCTCTCTCTCTCTTCACTCTCTCTGTCTCTCTCTCTCTCTCTCTCATCTCTCTCCTCTCTCGTCTCAAATCTCTCCTATATATCCCTTTTCCTCACTCTCTCCCTCAATCTCCATTTCCCACTCCACCTCTGGTACTCCCCCTCTCCGTCTCCTCCCCTTCCTCTCTCTCTCTTTCCCTCTCTCCCTCTGTCTCTCTCTCTCTATCTCCGTCTCTCTCTCTCTCTCTCTCTCTCTCTCTCTCTCTCTCTCTCTCTCTCTCTCTCTCTCTCTCTCTCTCTCTCTCTCTCTCTCTCTCTCTCTCTCTCTCTCTCTCTCTCTTTCTCTCTCTCTCCGCCCTCTCTCTCTTTGTCTCTCACACGCTCTGTCTCTTTCTCTCCCTCCCTCTCGCTCAACTCTCTCCTTATATATCCATCCGTGTATCTACCCCCCTCTCCCTCTCTCTCTCTCTCTGTCTCTCCCTCTTTATCCCAGCCTCGCTCTCCTTTCTTATATCACTCTTCCCCACTCGATCTCTATTTCTCTCCCTCTCCCCTCCCTTATCGCTCTCTCTCTCTCTCTCTCTCTCTCTCTATCTCGCTCCATCGCTCTCCGTCAACCTACCAATCTCTTTCGTTCTCTCTCGGACTCCCGCTCTCTCCCTCGCTCGTCCTTCCGTCCCGTCTCTGAATTTTTCTGTGCCTTTTCCCCTCTCTCGCGGTATTCCCGCTGCTGCTCCCGGTCGCCCTCGCTCTCACACACTCTCACTGTCACACGTATACACATGCACGTTTACTCTGTCTACCTATCACTCTCCCTCTCTCTCCCTCCTCCTCACTCTCTCTCACACACCCTGTCCCTCTCTATCTCTTTCACTCTCTCTCTCTCTCTCTCCTCCCTCTCTCTCTCTCTCTCTCTCTCTCTCTCTCTCTCTCTCTCTCTCTCTCTCTCTCTCTCTCTCTCTCTCTCTCTCTCTCTCTCTCTCTCTCTCTCCCTCTCTCATTTTCCGGTGCGCATTAAGAAGCATTTCTATGTTTCACTAGCTTTACAATTAGATATATTGGGTACATCACGGCTCTCATCATCTGCTCTCTGAATTTGTTCTGTGTCAGGACATATATAGCCGTGTTTGTACAGGTACTCAAAACTTGAAGCATGAACCCAACTGACTCGAAGTCACTGCCCTCGACATACGGAGTGCCGAATACACGCTCGGACAATACATATATTACTTGTGTGCTCCATAACAATAGAAAACTGCCGGATATACAGAAGAGGAGAACAACGGATTTCCTTCGGTTCTCCATCTCCAGGTCACTATCTCCAGTATTACGGCCGCGGAGCCGTCTGCGGCCTCGACCGGACATTAAAATGTGTCTGGCGGTCAGTGAATTGAGCAACAGCAACAAAAAGAAAGGGAGCCACGCCATAAAGCTGATTGTCAGCAGCTCAAATGAAGCCCATGAAGTTAAGTTTAAGAAAGACTGTTTGAAGACGCAGCCTCTGGGTATATTGTCCACATTGTATTCTGGGTCCATTGTAAAATACCAGGGCACACTGATTAAACAGCTAAATACACACACAATCCACATAATAACTGTCGCCGTTCTCTCGGTGCAATACTTTGCTTTCACATTCTGATAGCAAATGGCCAAGAATCGATCTATTGTAAACGCGACTGTGAACCAGACAGAGATTAGCGTGGCTGCAACCGCTAGGACGAAATTAGTGGAGCAGACAGGCGTGAAGTTGAGGAATGACCTTGGGAAATACGTAACAAAAACTGTTCTCAATAAGACGTCGGTGATGATGACCAGGAGATCGGCCATTGACATTCCCACCAGGTAGCGAGTGATTCATGTGGAGAGACCACACTCTCCCCGGGACAGGATCAGAATCGTCAGCAGGTTCACTGCAAGTGAAAGAAGAAAAATTAGAAGTTCATAGCTGAGATCAACGTCGAATCATAGAAACAATTTGCCGCAGAAACCGCTTTACCAGAAAAAGAGAAGCTGCAGGAGCAAATCCGCGGTTCAGGCAGCATCCCTGGAGAAAATGGATAGGCGACGTTTCCGGTCGGCGTCTTTCTTCAGACTGTTTGTACGGGAAATAAAGGCTGAAGAAAGGAGCTGCAAGCCAAAGCATGTCAGGTAGCAGGTGAACGCAGGTGGGAGGGAACGCGGGGGGTGGGCGTCGAAAGGCATATGTTTGCATAAATGCGAGAGATGATACTATCAGAACTTTTGACAAAGGAGGATTGAAGAGTTGCCGGAGGATGAGCTCAGAGGAAAGAAAGTACGTTGAGGGGGTATTTGGTGGGTAGATGAGCTCGGAGGAAAGTAAGTACGTTGAGGGGGTATTTGGTGGATAGAATTAGGAGCAAGTCCACATGAGGCACTGGAAAGTTATTGGCTTCATCGTCGTTTGACGGTGTTCTACAAGGATGTTGCCTCACCTGTTGAGTTACTACTGCACGTAGTGCGTCTTTCTTTAAAACAAAAACTTGTTATAAACACATTGGAGTCGGTCGTGATACCAGATAATAGAGCTATAAGCAATGGCATCAACGACCTGTTTTCAGTATATACATAATCCAGGTAAATTAAAAATCCATCCACGATATTATTTGACGTCGAATAAACTAAAAGGCTTGGGAAATATTTATGAGAACTACACGGCATATTTCCGCGTTGTTAAATGGACAATATATATTTGTAATGGAGATGAGTTGCATGAGAGATTAATGACAAAGTGCAGAAGGCAGGGGAAAACCGAGTCAATGCGCATACAAAGGCATTCGGGTAGTGTGTGGTTGGGATGAGACCTGATAATGATGTAGCTGCAGTGTCAGTTATGGACGGTGAGGCGAAGTTGGCCTCGATAATGTAAAGGTGCAGCGCGGACTGGGCAGGGTGTATGTGCAGCTGGATTAGACAAGGCGCAAGTACGCAGGGATCAGGGCAAGGTGAAGGTGCAGTGGGGATTGAGCAGGGTGAAGCTGTGGTGGAGAGTGCTCCGGATGAATGCGCGGTGGGGATTGCACAGGGTGAAGGCGAAATTAAGACTGGGCAGGGTAAAGATGCACTGGGGACGTGGCACAGTGTAGGCGCAGTGTGATACTGGCAAGCCGGTTGAAATTGCAAGTTGCCATGTTGAACCTTCAGTAGAAACGATACCTTGAGAAGGTGGAACGAGCTGTGTGCATGCCGAAAGTAAGTTCATAAGTTCCTAAGTGATAGGATCAGAATTAGTCGACTGTGCCATTCAATGATGGGAGATCTATCTCTCCCTAATCCCATTCTCCGGCCGGCCCCCCATTACCCCTGACACCAGCGTTGAGCAAGAATCCAATGGGTTGGACGAATGACTGTCATACGTGGGTTGTCGACAATTGTGGCGTTGAGTGCTGGTTTGCCTCGATTCGAGAATACATTGTCTGGCAAGTGTAGTGTGATTTTCATTGACCAATTCTGCTCGTTCGCTGAACAAGGGGACAGAGAGTAGATGAGGTGGGAACAGAACTGATCACTCTGCGGGGAAAAGCAATGTTATTATAAACGTGAATGAAACGAATGCATCTCGCAGTTTATTGAAGGTGAAAATCATCTGCGGCTTTTAGCACTGGTGCAAGGCAGAGTGTAGGCGCAGTCTGATTCTGGCAAGCCCGGACAGTGGTGGCCCGATAGTGATATTACCCTTAGAAAAGGATTTATCTATTGCACACCGATTAATTCACGTTTCTATCATAACCCATGGACTGGCTCGGGAAACATAAGATTGTCAGGCTTCAAGCTTATCTGGACAATTATTTGAACGTATTCTGTTGAATCGTGATGCACTCTCGGTCTACACTATTCTGGAGTTTGCTTTAATAGTGAATACCATGTCTTAAATTGAAGCACCTTCTTGCAAATAACAGTACCAATCAGAACGCAGGAAACATATGTAGGTCCGCCTCGACTTACCTTATCTGCCGGTTGTCAAACATTTTAATATCCATCTCCTTCCCATTCCCACACTGACCTTTCTGTCCTCCATTGGCAGAGTGGGGCCAAACGCAAAATGGAGGAACAGCATCTCATATTTAGCTTGGGAAGCTCACAGCCTGGTGGTATGCATATTCATTCCTCTCACTTCATTATCGCGGGATTCCCTCTCCCTCCATCCCTCTCCGACCAAAGTCGCACCACCTCGTGTTTTCGCCCAAAACAAAGCTAACAAATTCATGGACCCCGCTATTTATCGTTACTTTTTTTTGCATATGTTTTTGTCATTGTTCTATATCTCCCCACATCATCGCCTTCATCTCTCGTTTTCTTTCCCGTGAATTTCCGTCTGAAGAAGGGTCCCGAACCGAAATAGCAACCCATTACTTCAATCCAGAGATGCGGCGTGTCCCCGCTGAGCTACTCCAGCTTTCTGTGTTCCATCTAACTAAAAAAACTACTACTTTTCTTGAAGCAGAGCTCCAACAGCCAAATAACCAGTGGAAAGTATTTCCCGGCTGCGTAGCGTTTCCACTGTGCCCATATATAAACACGCGAAAACAGATGAAAGGCTGGCACGCGGCTGAAAGCGCACATACAACCTTGTTCCGAAGGTCAGTTTCGTGGTCTGATCTAAATTTCCTGAAACGGATGGAACGTCCTTGTACAGCACGCCAGTGTTCAGACAGATTGGGGGTATTCGAGGACCACAATTCCAGTCTTAAATTTGTGGGTTACTCCGCAGATTATATCGGCATCGTGCTACTCTGCTCTCCTCACACTGCCTGACCGTTCCGCATAAAATCGAAAAGTCACTGCCGACCTGGCACCGGGCATTCGTTCACACATTCACAATTGCAACAAAAAACATTGCCTGAGATCACAGTTTACATTATGACACGGGGTTAACTCGAATGCAACGTTAGGATTGAGAAAATACCGCATCACAGTGTGAAGAGAGAGTGCAGCAAAACAATCAGTGTCTCAACTGAATTGACGGAGCAACTCTGTGAAGGAAGTAACAGCAAATACTGTTCCAAGCCGAAGAAAGAAGTAACTACAGCAACTGGAGCTTTTCAGACAGCATCTCTGGAGACAATTAACTGCTGCGTTTCGGTTCGATCCCTTTCTTCAGACTGAGAGTCGGGGGAAAGTGAAATGAGAAATATAGACAAGGATATAGAGGGAAAAATAACAAACTAAAGAGGGGCTCGCAAAAAGGTATCGGCGGTAAATCAAACAGCTCATTGTTAGTTGTTTTTTAGGAGAGAACGAGTACAGACAATGATTCAACAAGACGATTTTTAAGCCGGTACGACGTGCGTGGAGGATGAATGGAGAGATAGGGAATGCAGGGGTTACTTGTAATAAGAACAATCAATATGCCACCCACTCATTTCTAAGTAGAGGAACTCAGCGAGGTAGGCAGCATCTCAGAAGGGGATGGACAGGCAACGTTTCCTATCTCAACCTCCATTCCCTCCCCAGATACTGCCTGAGCCGCCGAGTTCCTCCAGGACCTTGTGCTTTGTTCAAGGTTGCCGAATCTGCAGATTCTTGGGTTAACAGCAAACCCCGGCATCATTAGTCAACAAGAAAAAGACCACTTTTAGAAGTGAATGTCGACTCACCGGAACACCAATCGCTGCCAGAACGGGATAGTAAAAGTGGCCATAATTTGGTCCAATATCCAACTTCCCATTGTTAGCAAAAGTGACGAATCCACGCCTGATGTATCACAGCAGCCCAGTGCGAAACTAGTGATGAGATGTCCACACTTCACTTAATATAGAGGACAGATGTCCCGAGCGACACCAGTCTCCTGATCATTGACGTTAGTTACAGTTTCAGAAAAAAACGAGGTACGTCATAAGCTCCCAAGATAATACATCTATTGGGAATCAGCAATTTACAATAACACGTTACACAACAGCATGTCATTTCAAAATTAGAGAGAGAGGGCATTGGGTGAAAGTTTCAATGGTTACTTCTGGGGGAAAAACAAATGATCTATATTGAAGGAGCTTATTATCTGAATTGTATCGGATTAGGAAAGGCGGAGATGCATAGCGACTTTGGATTCCGTGTTTATCGGTCACTGAAAGTAAGCAAGTAGGTACAGCAGGAGTGGCAATAGACAAAGGACAATAGGTACAGGAGCAGGCCATTTGGCACTTCGAGCCGGCACCGCCATTCAATATGATCATGGCTGATCATCCACAATCAGTACCCCGTTTCTGCCTTGGAAAGAAAATGGTATGTTCCCTTCATAGCGAGTTATTTGAGTATAGGTGGAAGGGGTAAACTACTGCAGTTGTATAGGGCCCTGGTGTGACCACATGTGGATAATTGTGTGCCGTGTTGGTCTCCCTAATTTGAGGAAGGACATTCGTCGTGCTATTCAGGGAGTGCAGCGCAGGTTCTCTAGGCTAATTTCTCTGGATCGCGCGACTGACATATGATGAAAGAATCGATCGACTGGGCGTTCGTTCACTGGAATTTAGAAGTATGAGACGGGATCTTATAGAAACATCTAAAATTCTTAAGTGATTGGACAGGCTAGATGCAGGCAAAATGTTTCCGATGTTGGGGGAGTCCAGAACCATGGGTCGCAGATGAAGAATACGGTTAAGCCTTTTAGGACTGAGATGAGGAAAAGCTTTTCACACCCAGAAGTGTGTGAATCTGTGGAATTCTCTGCCACAGTAGGCAGTGAAGGCCAATTCATTATATGCATTTTAGGGAGTGTTAGATGCAGTTCTGAGGGCTTACGGAATCAAGGGAGAAAGCAGAAACGGGGTACTGATTTTGGATGATCAGACACTATCAAGTTGAATGGAGGTGCTGGCTTGAATGGTCGAATGGCCTATTTTCTATGTTTCTATGCTTCTATATTTCTAAGGGGATGACTCATTGAGCGCACTGAGTAGTTAATACTGGAATATCTGGTCTGCATCACGCACTGGCCAGGGACAGCAATTAATATTCCAGTGACTGAAAGCTGATGTTGACATTTAGAGTCCAGAGTCTGCAGTCAATCGTGTTTATTGTCAGACGTCCCGGTTAGAACAATGAAAAACTTACTTGCAGCAGCACAACGTAATATGTAAACATAGTCCTCGGTAAACAATATATAATAACGGAGAGAGCAAAAATACAGTTTCAGTTTGCGTGAGAAAAACATGGTCACAAATTTCCATATATATAGATCATTATATACATATATACATATATACACACATGTGTGTTTGTGTGAATACATTTCTGCTCACAGGGCAAAATCAGCCGATCGGAGTTTCTACTTCTGTAGCGGATTGTGCCTAACTGATCTCCCGCTTGGCAAATATTTAATTCCCCTAACCCCGATTCCCACTATTAATTTTCTGTCCTTGGTCTCCTCCATTGTCAGAATGAAGACAAACGAAAATTGGAGGAACAGCACCTCATATTTTACTTGGAAGGATTGCAAGCCAGCGGTAGGAATGTTGATTTCTCTAACTTCACGTATCCCTTGCAGTGTTTTCTCTCTCCGAACTTCCCCCGCCCAAGTCGTTGTACGAGCTTCAAAGTTGGTTTGTCGAGTTTCATTGCCTGTAACTCGTTTTTCACCAAGCCCACAGCTAACAATGGTCTATTTCGTTTATCATCCTAAGATTCTTGCATATCTTTCATTCATTTGTTCTATATCTCTCAAAATCAACGTATATATCACTCGTTTCCCTCTGCCTTGAATCTAAATATGAAGAATCTGAGGAAAGACATTCTCCTAATCTGAGGAAAGACATTCTTGCCATAGAGGGAGTACAGAGAAGGTTCACCAGACTGATTCCTGGGATGGCACGACTTCCATATTAAGAAAAACTGGATAGACTCGGCTTGTACTCGCTGGAATTTAGAAGATTGAGGGGTGATCTCATGGACACTTACAAAATTCTTAAGGGGGTTGGACAGGCTAGATGCAGGAAGATTTTTCCCGGTGTTAGGAAGTCCAGGACAAGGGGTCACCCAGTTTAAGGATAAGGGGGAAGTATTTTAGGACCGAGATGAGAAAATCGTTTTTCACGCAGAGAGTGGTGAATCTGTGGCATTCTCTGCCACAGAAGGTAATTGAGGCCAGTTCGTTGCCATATTTAAGAGGGAGTTGGATGTGGCCCTTGTGGCTGAAGGGATCAGGGGGTATGGAGAGAAGGCAGGTACAGGATACTGAGTTGGATGATCAGCCATGATCACATTGAATGGGCGTGCAGGCTCGAAGGGCCGAATGGCCTGCTGCTGCACCTAATTTCTATGTTTCTATGTGTCTATGAAAGGTCAGGACTCGAAACGTAACCTATTCCTTTTCTCCAGAGATACTGTCTGACCCGTTGAGTTACTCCAGGTATTTCTGTCTATCTTTGGTGTAAACCAGCATGTGCTGTTCACTCCTACACATTTACGTCCTCCATGTTCATCCACGCTTCCCTTACTTTGCCACCATTATCCCCCAACTTGCTGTAACATGCTGATACTGCACTTTGATCAAATGCCCTTTAAGCCACTCCCGCATGTCAGTTGTGGACCTGCCCATTAACAGCTGATTCCACTCTAACTTCCATAGAAACATAGAAACATTTAAAATAGGTTGAGGAGAAGGCCATGTGGCCCTTCCAGCCTACACCGCCATTGAATATGATCATGGCTGATCATCCAACTCAGTATCCTGCACGTGCCTTCTCTCCATACCCTCTGATACCCTTAGCCACACGGGCCGCATCTAACTCCCTCTTAAATATAGGCAATGAACTGGCCTCAACTACCTTCTGTGGCAGAGAATTCCCTAGCTCATGCCTCATGCACGGTAATGTGGTTTGTCACAAGTAAATGCTTTACCCCGAACATCCAGACCTGTTCCCAGTTCACACCAATCGTAAAACGGACGTAGTGGAAATCACTACCTGCAAAAATATTCCTTCACCAGTCACCTAGCCAGACACGTTTCCCTTAATCCAATGTCCAAGATGGTCTCTCCTCGAGCTGAACTGTCCAGTTACAGTTTCAGGAAGCATTATGATACTACCCAATAACGTTTTCCCCATCTAATCCTTTTGCACTAAGTAAGCCTCGTCAAATTCGGGGAAGTTAACGTCACCTTCTATAATAACACTACAGTTATTTGCAATCGTGCATAATCAATCGGAATATTGGATACTATATCTTCCGTTAGCTATAGGGTGGTCTATATTATAATCCTGTGTGTGTGATTGATCGTTTCTGAATTTTAGCTCAACTCGTACCGCCTCAGTAATCGTACATTTCTGTATTTGCTCTCTGAATAGCGCCTTGCCATTCTTCCTGATTCGTAATACAACACCTCCACCTATTTTGCCTCCTTATATCCGGAGGAATTATGAAAAAATGAGGTCAATATAGTGCAGGTCATTTAAAGGTCATGTTAGGAGAGGCAGTACATTGATTTCGATGGTGATGAGACTCGAACGTGTGGCGAATTTGGGTGGGCATAATCTTTGGAGGGTTAGAAAACGCCGGAACACTGGAGTAATTCAAGGAGATCAAGGAGAGTAATTCGGCATCTCAGGAGAAGATTGGCGGGTGGTGTTTTCGGATCGTGAATATTCTTCAGACTAATTGTGGTTTAAGCATGGAAACCTGGACGGGTGTGGGATTGGATGCTGACTATTGGGCAATGTATCTATCTATCTATCTATCTATCTATCTATCTATCTATCTATCTATCTATCTATCTATCTATCTATCTATCTATCTATCTATCTATCTATCTATCTAATCTATCTATCTATCTATCTATCAATCTAAATCTATCTATCTATCTATCTATCTATCTATCTATCTATCTATCTCTATCTATCTATCTATCTGTCTATCTATCTGTATGTCTGTCTATCTACCTACCTATCTATCTATCTATCTATCTATCTATCTATCTATCTGATCTGTCTGTCTGTCTGTCTGTCTGTCTGTCTGTCTGTCTGTCTATCTATCTATCTATCTATTATCTATCCTATCTATCTATCTATCTATCTATCTATTCTATCTATCTATCTATCTATATATATATAATATATATATATATATGGCCAGGATGGAAGCTGGAATGGTGTGGGATTGGAAGCTGACTGTTGGACAATGTATATAAATATATAAATATATAATGTAATAAGTCGAAACAAGAGAAAGGGAATAAAGATCATGGAAAATGTAGAAAAGTTCATTGTTAATTCTGAGAAGGTAATAACAAAGCTTGCAGGGATAAAATGTAATCGCAAACAGTAAGACTGGTCGCAGAACTCGGAAGGGGAAGGGTTGGAGAGAAGTGGAGAGCAAGGAATGGTTGACGTTTCGGGTCGACGCTCTTCGTCAGACTAATGGAAGGGAGAGGGAGATACATAGAGAAGGAAGTGTAAGGTGTGAAAACGGGGCAATTGGAAATGGAGATCAGGGAAAATGTGGAATAGATTATTGATAGCTGCGAGAAGGTAAAAACAAATCAAGCAGAAATTAAGTGCAGTCGGAGACAGTAGGACTGGTCGGAGATTGCTGTTGCTCCAATGTTACTGGGTCTCACTCTGACAATGGGGCACATATGTATGTTTATGCGTGTGTGCGTGTGCGTGTGCGCGTGTGTGTGTGTGTGTGTGTGTGTGTGTGTGTGTGTGTGTGTGTGTGTGTGTGTGTGTGTATGTGTGTGTGTGGAAAAACATAGAAACATAGAAACATAGAAAAGTAGCAGGAGCAGGCCATTCGGCCCTACAACCCTGCACCGCCATTCAATATGATCATGGCTGATCATCCAACTCAGTATCCTGTACCTGCCTTATCTCCATACCCCCTGATCCCTTCAGCCACAAGGGCCACATCCAACTCCCTCTTAAATATGGCCCAACGAACTGGCCTCAACTACCTTCTGTGGCAGATAATTCCACAGATTCACCACTCGCTGTGTGAAAAATCGATTTTCTCATCTCGGTCCAAAAAGACTTCCCCTTATCCTTAAACTGTGACCCCTTGTCCTGACTTCCCCCACATCGGGAACAATCTTCCTGCATCTAGCCTGTCCAAACCCTTAAGAATTTTGTTATGTCTCTATGAGATCACCCCTCAATCTTCTCAATTCCAGCGAGTACAGGCCAAGTCTATCCAGTCTTTCTTCATATGGAAGTCGAGCCATCCCAGGAATCATCCTGTGAACCTTTTCTGTACTCCCTCTATGGCAAGAATGTCTTTCCTCAGATTAGGAGACCAAAAACTGTACGCAATACTCCGGGTGTGGCCTCACCCTGTACATCTGCAGTAGAACCTCCCTGCTCTTGTACTCAAATCTTTTTGCTATGAATGCCAACATACCATTCGCTTTCTTCACAGCCTGCTGCACATGCATGCCTACTTTCAATGACTGGTGTACCATGACACCCAGGTCTCGCTGCATCTCCCCTTTTCCTAATCGGTTACCATTCGAATAATAGTCTACCTTCCTGTTTTTTGCCGCCAATCTGGATAACCTCACATTTATCCCACATTATACTGGCATCTGCCATGCATTTGCCCATTCACCCAGTCTATCGAAGTCATCCTGCAGCCTCCTAGCATCCTCCTCACAGCTAACACTGCCCCCCAGCTTCGTGTCATCTGCAAACTTCGAGATGTTGCATTTAATTCCCTCGTCCAATTCATTAATGTATATTGTAAATAGCTGGGGTCCCAGCACTGAGCCTTGCGGCACCCCACTAGTCACTGCCTGCCATCCTGAAAATGACCCGTTCAATCTACTCTTTGCTTCCTGTCTGCCAGCCAGTTCTCTATCGACATCAATACTGAACCACCAATACCGTGTGCTTTAAGTTTGTAATACCAATCTCTTGTGTGGGATCTTGTCGAAAGCCTTCTGAAAGTCCAGATACAAACACACATCCACTGCTTCTCCCTTATCCACTCTACTAGTTACATCCTCAAAAAATTCAATAAGATTCGTCAGACATGATTTACCCTTCGTTAATCCATGCTGAATTTGTCCAATGATTTCACCACATTGCAAATGCGCTGCTATCCCATCTTTAATAATTGACTCTAGCAGTTTCCCCACTACCGGTGTTAGACTAACTGGTCTGTAATTTCCCCGTTTTCTCTCTCCCTCCATTTTTAAAAAGTGGGGTTACATTAGCTACCCTCTAATCCTCAGGAACTACTCCCAGAATCTATAGCGTTTTGAAAAATTATCACTAAGGCATCTGCTATTTCTGGGGCTACTTCCTTAAGTACCACTGGGATGCAGCCTATCTGGCCCTAGGGATTTATCGGCCTTTAATCCATTCAATTTAACCCAACACCACTTTCCGGCTAACCTGGATTTCACTCATTTCCCCATCTCATTTGACCCGCGATCCCTGTTATTTCCGGCAAATTATTTATGTCTTCCTTAGTGAAGACAGAACCAAAAATAGTTATTCAATTGGTCTGCTATGTCCTTGTTCCCCATGATCAATTCACCCGTTTCTGACTGCTAGGGACCTACATTTGTTTTTAACTAATCTTTTGCGCTTCACATATCGATAACAACTTTTGCAGTCATTTTTTATGTTTCCTGCCAGTTTTCTTTCATACTCCATTTTCCCTTTCCTATTTAAGCACTTTGTCCTCTCTGTTGGTCTCTGGATTTCTCCCAGTCCTCTGGTAGGCTGCTTTTTCTGGCTAATTTGTACGCTTCATCTTTTTCTTTGATACTATCCCTGGTTTCCCTCGTTATCCACGGATGTGCCACCTCCCCTGATTTATTCTTTGTCATACTGGGATGAAGAATTGTTGAAGTTCATCCATGCAGTCTTTAAATGCCTTCCATTGCATATCCACCGTCAACTCTTCAAGAATCAATTGCCAGTCTATCTTGGCCAATTCACGTCTCATACCCTCAAAGTTACCTTTCTTTAAGTTCAGACCCGTGCTAATGAATTAACAATGTTGCTCTCCATCCTAATGAAGAACTCAACCATATTATGGCCACTCTTGCCCAAGGGGCCACATATAACAAGGCTGCTAACTAACCCTTCCTCATTACTCAATATCCAGTCTAGAATAGCCTGCTCTCTCGTTGGTTCCTCCACATGTTGGTTTAGAAACCTATCCCGCATACATTCCAAAGAAATCCTCTTCCTCAGCACCCCAGCCAATTTGATTCGCCCAATCTATATGTACATTGAAGTCACCCAATTATAACGGTTTTTCCTTCGTTGCACGCATTTCTAATTTCATGTTTGATGCCATCCCCAACTCCACTACTACTGTTAGGTGGCCTGTACACAACACCCACTGGCGGTTTCTGCCCCTTAGTGTTTCGCAGCTCCACCCATATCGATTCCACATCCTCCAAGCTAATGTCATTCATTTCTATTGGGTTAATCTCCTCTCTAACCAGCAACGCTACCCCACCTCCTCTTCCTCTCTGTCTATCCTTTCTGACTATTGAATATCCCTGGATGTTCAGCTCCCAGCCTTGGTCACCCTGGAGCCATGTCTCCGTGATCCCAAATATATCAAAATAAACAATGGAGCAGAAGGTGGGAAGCTGGAGAGAATGGATAGGTAGTAAAATGGCGAGAGCGATAGGAAATTGGGAGAAATGGGTGGGGAAGAGAGATGGTGAAAATTGATACAACCCGTCAACGTAGTCGCCCATTCTTATATGTAGGATTCCAACATTTTACCGCACCGGTCGATACCCCATAAATATCCTCGCTAAATGCCGGCTCGCTGTATGCCAAATCAAAAACGCAATCCTCCTCCCTGTTAATTCCTCCCCTGGCTTGAATAATCAAGGACATCTTCTGCATTCTTGGGTTTCAAAAGACAATCTATCGCACCGGTGCCAAATAAAAGCACGGTGAGTTCAATTGATGGCGATCGTCTCATTGCATTTGCATTTGCTGTAATGAAGTGATCGCGATGTTGCTTGTTGTGCGTCTAATATCTACCACGAAATGAACTGGATGCGATGAGCTTGCCTCTGCCATCAACAGAGCCACACCAGTGTCCAAACAATCTATTGAGGTCTTGTGGATATAGTGGCAAAATAATTTAAAAAGGCAGTCCAAATCTCTCTATAATCTGAGCAAGTAAATGACCATTCGCCCAAATCCCCAATTCCCAATCATTAATGGTGAGACCATTTATATTCACACTAGAAACTGCAACCAGAATGAAATAGCCTCTCGGGGATCTGTCCTTCAATCACTTGCAAAATAAACATTGCCTTCATTTCTGCCGCTGCATCCTTGGACCCTCTCATGCCAAGAAAGTTATCAACACATGGAGTCCTGTATATATTGCACCAAAACAACCTGCATAAGTGAATGCGTGCAGCTGGAAAATTAAGGATCTCATTTCTGTTTTCAATGACTTCCATGGCCTACACAACATGAGGTTTGGGTTCTTGCCGCCAGATGGTGCGGATTCATGAATCCCGAGATGCCGAGATTTGTTTATTTCTCTTCTTTCTTTTTCAATTCTTTCGTTTGAAAAAAATAATATGTTTTTTTTTCCCAAAAAAAAAACAAAAATAAAACATTGTTTTTAAAACAGTTGCAAAAAAAAAAGTGATAAACCTAATAATGATATTGATACATAGTGGATCAGGATTACATTAATAACAGGTATAACCTGATATGATACCAATGTCAAAATACACATATTTTGCATATAAACCTCCCGGTCTCTATGTAAATATAGTCAAATCTTTTTTTTGTAAAATATTTTTATTAGAAGTTATTACATATTAAGAAGAAATATAAAGTCCAAAGAGAAACCAAAAGAAGTTAGTATCGTCACATACATTCTTAATATTTTTAAAATTTACAATCAATCTTATTTGTACTTCTATAAATTTTTTTTATTTATAACATAGGACATACAAATAGATAATAAAAAGAAAAAGAGAGAAAAAAAAGAGATAAACAATTGAGTGGAATATTAAAACAGATATTCTCATTGGAGATATATTCATGATCTATTGTATATAATTTTTCATCTATTCATATTCATTCAGGGGGGTGGGGGGGGGGGGGGGGGGGGTGGGGGGGGGGGGGGGGGGGGGGGGGGCTTTAGTCATGGCTTCGAACCGGACCATCTTGACCCTTTAAAATATTCACTAAATGGAGACCAATATTTTTTGTCTGAATTGATCCCATGCCATGTCCATCAGGACAAGTCTTAATCGTTTCCATGTGAAGAATGGTCTCCGACATTTCTGTAATCCACATTTAGTTGTAGGGGAAATAGCACCTTTTAACCAAAATCTTAGTATTAAAATTTTTTACCAATTATTAAACTATAATCCAATAAAAAATTTATTTGTTGTGTTTGTTAATATCTGATTTGTTTCTAATATTCCCAATGTGATTTAGTTTTGAGTCTGGAATTAAATTTTGCATTACACTACAATTGAGATTATCTTAAAAATGTCTATCCAAAAAATTTAGTAATTTTTATACATTTTGTGAAATGAATGCGTTAAGTTGGCTTCTAATTGTTGACACTTATCACATATTGCGGACACATTTGAGAAAATTCTATTAAATTTCGACTTTAGAGAGGTGTAAACTATGTATAACTTTAAATTGTAATCAAGGAGTGTCTAGCATTTAATGAACACATGGTGTATATGTTGTAAACTTTCATTCCATACTTCTCTACTGATTACTTGACCTAGTTCAATTTCTCCCAATGCTTGTTTATATTTATTATCCGTATTGGTAAATCTTATTTGTCCAATAAAATATTATAAATATATGATATTAAATTTTTCTGTATTCGATGTTCATTTTTAAACATTCATCTAAAATTTCTGTCTTTCTAGTCCTAAAATCTAGTGTATTTGATTTAACATAATCTTCTAATTTTGTAATAGAAAAAAATATCAAAAATATTATTTAAAATGTAGATCCATAATTTTTGTTGTAGTTCTCCTGAAATGAGTGAAATATACATTTTCACTGAAAGAGGATCACCAATCTTATTTATTCCATAGTTATTCTTCCATTTGAAGAAACCTTTATCCATCAATGAAGCGTCACTAAAAGAAATATTGTTTACTATTGGAAGAGACTAGTGGTGCAATATCTGTAATTTTTAAGATGTTTTTTTTAAATTGTTTCCACAATACGTATTCCACTTCTATTATTGGGTTTTCCTCTATAAGTTTTCTTATTATTGTAAGTATTAGCAAATAAAATCGAAGATAACTCCTTTTCAAAAGAAGATAAACAGTCTTAATTTTTTCCATGTTTAACCAATTTTGGTTGTTTATCTAGTTCTCAAAATGCAAAATAACCAACCAAAATTCATATTTATTTATAAATATTAACTAGCCCAATAATAAAATCATAAAAATTAGGCAATGAAAACCCAACATTTATTTTTGATTTACCATAGATGCTAGAGTTTTAATTATTATCATAATGATTCTTATAATCCCAAATAAAATTGGTAACCATAGAGTCCACTTCTTAAAAACATTTTTGGAAAAGATATATCGGGATCATTGAAACAAATATAGTAATTGTGGAAGAACACAATCATTTTTATCGCATTAATCTTACCTAGCATTGAAATAAGGTAATGTTTTTCCAATATTGAATATTCTTAAATAATTTATTCAATAAGGGTAGAAAATTAGATTTAAATAAAGAATCATATCTTTTTGATACATAAATTCCAAGATATTTATTTTTTTTCATTTGCAATCTTAAAAGGATAATTGTTGTAATATATTTTCTAAGATTATTTCCCATTATTGGCATAACGTTTCACTTTTATTCCAATTAATTCGATAACCTGAAAACGATCCAAATTGAGTTATTAATAAATCTAAACAAGTTAGGGATACTAATTATCTGGTTTTTGTGATATAAAAGTAATACATCATCTGCGTACAAAGATATTTTTATTTTTTCAGTTTCCTTAGTTTCATACCCATATATTTTCAGGTCGAGATCTCACAGATTTTTTGCTAGTGGTTCTATTGCAAGTGCAACAGTAGTGGAGATAAAGGGCAACCGATGTCTGCAGCCTCGAATAAGTTAACGGTATGCGAGTTTAGATTTGTAACCCGCAGGATAACACTTGGTTTATTAATATTCCAGCTGTTGGTCTAGAATATAGTAATTTAACCGCCATGTATAAACTTCTCTCCAATTGAAAAAATTCCATAAACCGAAAATAAATAAGGACCATTCAATCTGAGATTAAAAGCTTTCTCTGCATCCAACGAAATATTTGATAAATCCTTATTAATGGTTCTTTCGAATATAGAGTAATATTAAATAATCTTCTCAGATTGGTTTGAAGCAGTATCGTTTTGGTGTATTAAATCCAGATGTTTGATCTGAATGAATTAGTTTATTAAATCACTTTGTTTTAGTCTTTGTGCTAATATTTTTTGGCGGAGTAATATCTTTTGATCAGTATGTAAATGAGGTATAGCTCTATATGACCCTGGGTCGTCAAGATTGTTATCTAATTTAGGTATAAAGGGTTATAATAGATTCATTTAATGTTTCTGGTAATTTCTGTTGTGTATAAAATGTGTTCATATAGTGTCTTCAAACGTGGAGCTATCATATCTGGAGTTTTACCATTTTTTAATGATCTAATAGTTTTCTTCAATTTCTTTAGTAGTTATTTCGACATTTTATTTTTTATAAATTCCCTACCTTCTAAATCCCAGTCAATTTAGATTACATTTTTTGTTTAATGTTTTCTACTCCTATTCGATTTTCTTTTGATTTAGCTGCGGAATATAAATGTTTATAATATTGCAAGAATCTCTCATTTATATCTTTAGTTAGAGTGTATTAGTATTCCCCTTTAAACTGATTTGAATCCTGCGTAAAATTAATGTTTTCATCCTCCAATTGTCTTAACTGACGATCCATAGTTTTGTCACCGATTTCAAATTGTATTGTGTTTATATTGGTAATAGTTTTACAACTTGGTCTGACTGTATTTT
Organism: Okamejei kenojei; assembly: GCA_035221665.1. Taxonomy (NCBI): domain Eukaryota; kingdom Metazoa; phylum Chordata; class Chondrichthyes; order Rajiformes; family Rajidae; genus Okamejei; species Okamejei kenojei. The sequence goes on from JAVHYY010000127.1 coordinate 223,357, forward strand.
ATGTAAGTTTATATTGTCAATGCAAAGATTTTATTATGTTATATCGTAGTTGTGTTCTAATGGCAATCTTCTCTGTATCCAACTTGTTTTAATCTCTCTATTTCCCTCTAATGCCTGTTGTACCTTCCGATTTCTGTATTATAAAATAGCTTGTAGAAGATATCATTAATTCCCCTGAACAATACGCTTTACACATTTTCCCATCAGAGGGATGATGATATTTCTGTTGTGTATCCCCCGGGAGGGGTTTTTACTTTTAATTTTTTGTTTCAAAGAAAGAACTCTTGATCTGTATTTGTATTATATTCTTAAGCATATTGTCATTAAAATGTGTGGATTAAATCTCCATGTCCTTGTCTTTTATACTTATTTTTAACCCGTTTATTTTCATCTAAAAGTTAAGAGGGTGCATGATCTGACAATTATAAGATTATAATAATTTTTTGAATTATAAAGTAAGTGAGGATAAGTTTCAAAATCTAACCAGAAAATCAATCTATCCTTGAATACTTTTATGCACGGCTGAGAGTCTCTAAAATGAGGATTCTCGTCCTGTTATGATTTTTAGTCAATCTCATACCAAATCTTTAAAATTACTAAGTGTCTATATAACAGTGGCTTGCAAAAATGTAATTCATAACCACCTCAACATTTCCCCAAACAATTTTTCAGCTTTACAACACAAACGTAAATGTATTTTACATTGGAGGAAATTTTAATTGATAGACCAACAGAAAGTGTGCAAAATTGGAGAGTGAAGAGGCAATAGGAAAAAAATGAATACAAATATCGTTTACAATTTTATTAAAATAAAAAAACTAAATGTGTGGCGCGTGCCAGAAGTATTCAGATCCGAGCCTGAGTCAATACATTGTAAGAAACCACTTTACGCTGCATTTATGCTGCAAGTCTTTTGGAGGGTATGTCTCTACCAAAGCTTTGCACACATTCTAGAGACTGAAATTTTTGCACCATTCTTCTTTGCAGAATCAAATAGCTCAAGCTCAGTCAGATTGGAATGGAGAGCGTCTGTTGAACAGCCAAATTCTTTCATGTTTTGGCCAGAGAGATTCTCAATATGTTTTAGGTTCCTGTAACTTTGACTGGGCAAGGGGAGGCCATTCTAAATACATAAATAAGCTTTGATCAAAACCATTCCATTGTAGCTCTGGTCCTGTATGTTGTTAAGGTCATATGACCTGCTGGAAGGTGAACCATCCGCCCCAGTCCTCAAAGTCTTCTTGGCAGACTCTAAGAGTTTTAATTCACCAAGACTGCCCCTGTATTTGCTCCATCCAACTTCCCATCAACTCTAACACAGCTATCCCTGTCCCTATCTAAAAAAGCATAGCCCCACAGCATGTAACTGTCCCCACTAAGTATATCACAGTGGGGGGGGGGAGTGGGGGTGCTGGGAGAGGGAGTGGAATGGTGTGTAATCATAGGTGATAGTGCAGTGTTAAGTTTTCCACCACATAAAGCCCATTTTGCATTAAGGCCTAAAAACTTCAGTTATGGTCTCATCAGACCAGAGCACCTTCCACACACAAGTCATGACAGTGTCCCTCACATGGCTTGTGCAGAACTGCAAACTGGGAAAATTCTTCATGGACTTATGTTTCAACAATGCTTTCTTCTTGCCACAAACATCATGCAATAAAAGGCCTCGATTTGTTATGAGAATGTCAACTGACTAATTCGTTGTTCCCTGTGGGACAGATCTCACCACCGTTGATCTGTGGATTCTGCAGCTCGTCCAGAGTTTAACCAAGGTCCTATCTTGGCTGCTTCTCTTCTGATCAAAGCTCACCTTTCCAGCCACGTCAGTTTAGGTTTGGACAGCCAATGTCTTGGTACAGGGTTTTGCAGTTGTGCCCATAAATCTTTCCATTGTCGCTAGATGGATTTGAACAAGATGCTCCCTGAGAATGTTATCAAAGAAAAAGCTTGGCGAATATTTTATTTTTAAATAACCTAACACAGCTGCTATTAAAACTTCTCACACAAACTTGTCTATCCACTTTTATCCTTCTCCACTTGCACAATTATTGCACCACTTTGTGTATTGGTCCTAACACATAAAATCCCATTAAAATACATTACGTTTCGGTTGTAAACGGTTGACAAAATGTGGAAAAGTTGCAAGGTAGGAATATCTTTTAGCAAGCCTACTGTATGCAATATGTAACTCACTGGAATGTATATTAATTTTCGTATGTTTTTATGAACTATCAAATAAGATCAAGTGTGGCAGTTTCTAAATCTCCTCCGAATTATTAAGACTTGTTGTTTTGTGGAAAAAGAATACAGGGATTGTATTAAATATTTTCTTTTTTAAATAACGGGGGCTATCAAAATTTATGCCGTCATACATTGACAAGAAAACCAACCTTTATTGAGTAATAATTCTCCTATTACAATTAATAATATCTACCGTCACTATCAGATTATAATTGAAGAAATTGATTTCTAAATGCGAGCCAATAACGAATTAATATTGCTAACATCCGTCTAGACTTTCTTAGTGTAAAAGAAGAGTGATATACTTTATCAATCAATTTGTGCTTATTAATCTATGTTTCGACTCTTGTTTTAAGTGTGTCTCTTGGAAAAAAACCAAACACTCTAATTTAGTGTATTTAAATGTGCAAATACCATACCCTCTTAAAACAATTGGTCGATAATAAAGCTTTAACATATCCATCATACAAAATTCGATATTACCTCCATTCCCCATATTATGTATGTAAGGTCTTTAGGCTATCTTTTTATCTAAAGGGTGTACTACTAAGCAAATGGTACAGTTCGACATACCAGACCTTACACCTGAAACTTCGAATAGACGAATTTCAAAACCGTTGATATTCTCTCTATATATATTAAATTCCCCCTCCATTTATATTAATTGATAATTATCCACTCAAATTGTTGTTTAAAAAAAATATATAAATGTAATAATCAAAAATAGTATATAATAGGGATAGAATAACGCGAAGATTAGTAAAGTCAACAAAGAAAGCAAAAACTACATCAAGTGTTTGTCTTAAGGTAGTGTTTAGCCAAACTAACAATGAGCTACAGCACCGTCTAGAGGACTTCTTCGAGTGAATATTAATCTGTTGTGCCATCTCACATAATACAGTAAAAAAATCTCATATTGCCAAAACAAAATAAATTATTATTTTAAACCGAGGGGGAATTAAACTATGATATATCAAAAGTTCATAGTCAAGTATATAGTAATATATATACGTAATACCTATTACAGGCGAAACTAAAACTAAATAATAAATATATACATAAAGAGAAAAAAAAAAAAGTAAATTAAAAAATATAAAAAAGACACAAGGAAAAAATAAAATAAAAATAAAAGAAAAAAAAAATACCTACAGAGAATGTGAATCAAAGATATTTCGTATATAAAAATTTACTATTTACTTAATTCTAAGTTTATCGTTATAATTAATTATAATTAATAATCATATAATCGAACAATCAATCATCAAAGAATCAAGCAATTAATTACTCTAATTTAACGATATCATGATAGATTTAATATATTTTATGAATGTTAATATATGTTAATTACTAACTTGTAGCATAGTATTCTAATTATTATATTTCATAGAATAGTACTCAATCCAAAACTCCTCGAATTTACCCATCCCCTCCTGCTCCGTCTTCTTTAGATTAAACAAGACCATAGATCTTATTGTAATCTCAACCAAATCTTGAAAATACAGTTTAAATTTGTTCCTTAAATTCAACTTTGAAGGTATCATTCAGTCTTCTTACTCGTCCTTACTCCTTTGGGCAAATTTCGAAAGCACCTCAGGATTTTTAAAATAATGTCTCTTCCTGATTGTAATTGACTCCTACTCTCCGTGTTGCTGGTATACGCAGTGAATACTTCAGATCTTCACCTTCCCCAGGATTCTGTTGTTCTTAAACGCATTCCATTTCTTAGAGACCTCTCTGGATTGTCTCGATAGATACTGATCGAGACTCTCACTTCATGTATTTACGATTCTGCTTTTTACCACTTTATTCATCATATCTTCCATACCATATTTCCTGATTCTCAAGGACTTTAGGTTATGATTGTAACATAATTTCTTCCAGCACTACTCCATTCCTTTCCACCTTTTTGTCATTTTTTTCATGCAGCTCTTCCATTATACTTGCAATTTTTCGGGCACCACTTCTGTAATTTCGGAGCATTTCTGAAAAATCCTGCCGAAGTTGAAGTTTCAAGTTTTAACTCCTTTCAGTCACAATCTGATTGTATTCAATTTCGTCCATAAAGTTCGATTTTCCAATTCCATCTTAATTCGACTTCATTTCTTTCTTAATTCTCATTTCTTGCACCACGAACACATTTGAGTTCTTCCAGTTTTCGATTTTTCTTTTCGCTTTTTTGAACACATCTTCAAGGACTGTACTAACTGACGCCGAGGCTTCAGTCGGACCTTGTTCTTGTTCGCCATTTTTTTTTTTAAATCGGATCTGGATCTCTCTGGTGGCTGCGCTGTGTTGCCATTACGCGCACGTCGATACGTCACTCGACGGCAGCCGGTGCAGAAGCAAGCAGTATGCAGAAGCAGCAGGAGCATCAGTCCGTTTTTTCACGTTTATCCCCGTTTATTTCCAGTTTCTTTCTCGAGTGGCGGCTTGCCTTCACTCCTCCATAGCCCACCGGAATTCCCAATATATCAAATCTTTATAAAAAACGAATCAATGTTGAAAAAAAAAGATAAAGACAAAAAGAAAACGGAAAAAGAAAAAGCAAAACCCCCGGAGAACAAAACAAGAAGAAAAAAAATAAAACAAATAATAATAAAATACAAGTCTATAAATAAATAAAGAAATCAAACTAAACAAACGCAACAAAATCTAACTAAAACATTCAACATGCAAAAATTTTAGTCTGTATAAACGTAAGTCCTGTTCCACCAAAGAGATTGGTAAAAGAGTTTTTATAACGGTGTAAAAGGGAGCAATTAATATGGATGAAATTGTTCAAATAAATTGTTCCCCAGGTCTTATCAAATTAACCAAGGGTTCAACAATGTCACTCCTATTTTTTTTCTAAATTTGAAAACAAATATCGTTTCAGAAGACCACGAGTGTGGTTCAGGTTGGAGTCTTTCTATTTAATTTAAAATACGATGTTCTCTGGCGATGAACGAGGTAAAGCAATCAAACCGATGGGCGGAGCGGGACACATAATGGATCTGACATTGGGTACACCGACAACTTGCAAGATAGGATGAGGTTGTAAATCAATAACCTACACCCACAGAAATATTGTCCAATAATGTGCTGCATCCTGTCCCTTCTCCACGTACCATCTAATCGCAGGAAACTAGATCCTCTCACTCACTCCTCACATGCACAACGCATTGTGTCAAAATAACTTGTATCAGTGAATGCGAGAACAGGAAATCTCAGTTTTCGTTTCATGTGTCTGTGGTCGTCCATTACGTTTCACCTGCTTGAGTTTTCACTTTCCGTGGCACAAAGGTGAGGATTCAGGAAATCCCGAGCGCTCTTTCTTTACCCTCTCTTCACTGTCTCACAGTGTCCCCGTGTCATCGGATCTCCCCCACATCGGTCTTTGCTCTTTCCCTCGCACCGGGCCCATCTATCTTCTCGTCTATCTCTCCCCCGCATCAATCCACCAATTCCCCGAGCCTGATCTAGCTCCACGCCTTGCTTCTCGCCCGGCTCACACTCTCGAAATTTCTCCTCCTCCCTCCCATCTGTCTCAAAACCTCTCTCTGTATCTCTCCTTCTCCATACTTCTCCCCGCTCTCGATCTCTTTATATCTCTATTCGTTCTTTCTCTCCTCTCCCTCCCCCGCCTCTGCTCTCTCTCCCTCTCTACTCTCTCTCTCTCTCTCTCTCTTATCTCTCTCTCTCTCTCTCTCTCTCTTTTCTACCTCTATCTATCTTTTGTCTGTCTCTCTGTCTAATTCTCTCTTTGTTTCTCTCTCGCTCTCTCTCTCTCTCTCTCTCTCTCGCTCTCATCGCCTCTACCATCTCTCTGCCCTCTGTCTCTCTCACTCTCCCTGTCTCACATTATGTCAGTATAACACGGATGTTCCTTCCATCCCGTTCTGTTATCCGCTCCAGCCTTGCTCTTATCTCCCACCTCAACACGTTTCCACACGCTCTCGGCCTTCTCATTTCAATCGCCCAACCTTCTCTCTGTCCGTTTTCCCTCGTCTAGCTCATGTCTCCCCTACTCACCGTCCCCGCCTTTCCCTTAGTCGCCCCGTTCTCAAATTCACTCATCATCCATCCGCCCCACAGCCCCACCGCCCAACTACCCCGAGACTCACCATTCCCTGATAAATTTTATCGCACCCCGATAACCCTCCTAGCTTACGCACCTTCCAATTCGCTCTCTGTCTCTCTCTCGCAACACCTTTCACTCCAAAATCTTCACTACACTTTCTTTCCCTCTTCTACATTCACCGAACCCTACGTTCTTCCTATCACTCTCCTCTATCTCTGTCTCTGATCCAACCTTTCGCCCCTTGCCTCTGTGGTACCACCAATCTCCTTACTTCTCACATCGCTTTTCCCTTTGTCTCTCGATCCCCTATTCCCACCTCTCTCCGCATTGTCTGTTTCATGTTCTTCCACGCTCACCCTCACATTGCCAGAGGACATAGGGTTACGGAAGATAGCTGAAGCGAAATTCACGTTACACAGGCAGCGAAATGTTGTTGGGTAGATGGTAGACTGATGGACTGAAGGCTGAAAATCCCCAGGGTCTGATGGTCTGATGGTCTGCAATTCCCAGCGTACTTAAGGAAGTAGCTCTAGAAATCGTGGAACGCATTAGGTGATCGTTTTCCAATGCTTCTATACATTCAGGATCAGTTCCTGTGAATTGGAGGGTAGCTCAATGTTATCCCACATTTAAGAAGGGCGTTCAGAGAGAAACCAGGGAATTATTCATTAGACACATTTAGCCTGACGTCGGTGGAGGGTGAAGATGACTAGAGTCAGTAATTAAAAGATGAAATAGCGGCACATTTTGGATAGCACTAGCAGGATCGGCCCGAGGCAGCATGGAATTACGAAGAAACCCCTCTTTCCTCACCTTTCATCTATTCCCACCAGTTTCCTTACTTTTCATATTCCTTCGTCTCTATTCCTCTATTTTCCACTCTCTCCGCATTGTCCCTTCTTGTTCTCCACGCACATCCTCACATTTCACCGAGCTTACTCTTCTCTCGTTGCCACGAGGCGGCACGGTGACGCAACGTCTAGAGTTGTTTCCTTACAGCGTTTGGGTTTGATCCAGACTACGGGTGCTGTCTGCACGGAGACTCTACATTCTCCCCGTGGCAATGTGGCGTTTGCTCCGAGATCTTTGATTCTCTCCCATATACTCGAAAGGTGAACAGGTTTGTTGTGTTAATTGTCTTGGTATAAATGAAATGGACATGGACTCGACAAGTGGAAAATCGACATGGACTCGGTAGGCCATAGGGCTTGTTTCCCCGCGCTGTGTCTCTAAACTAAACTGAACAAAAACGTCTCCCTGCTCTCCTCACTCTTGTCTCTTTCGCCCCCTGCCTCTTCACATCTCTGCTCAGTTCCTTTATCACCCCACACATCCTCCACACTCCAGCCCAACCGAGACTCTTTATCTCTCTGGCTTACGTGCCTCTCCCTGCCTCTCTCCGCCAACTCCCTCCCCTGTCTTTATCCGGCAACATCTCACCGTTCTCCCCCAATATTTCACCCCGTCCAGTCTCACCTCTCTCCCACTTGCACTGTCATAATTTACTGACTTCAGCCCCACTTTTTTCTCATAGTTTCTTCGCTCCTACACTCAACTCTCCAACACTTCCTCTCCATTACGTATCTCACCAGCGCCCACTTCGACTCACCTAGTTTGAAACACGTTTATTTCATGGATAACCCCTTGAGATGGACAGTCATCTCGTTTTTCGAGGGGGTCCAACATAGAACATACAGCACAAGGACATAACATACATAGAGGCTCCTCATTGACCCACCTACCCACACACCAATCCCAAAACCCTCCAACCCCACTTGTTATAGTTTATGAGAATTGTTAATTGACTTTCCATATCTAATAACAATGTTATGTGTTACAGCATAATGTTGATGCATAATACCATATACCACCTATTATACATCGTACGTTATTACATACTATCAACATTAGTACATGATATATTATTTCATAGTATTTGTGACATAATACAAATATGACCGTTGTTACACTATGCAATACAATAATACATAAGTGCAATGGCCATGCATATACAATGGTAATATGCAAAATGATCACACACACAGCAAGTTAGATAAAGGAGCTCGAAGTCTCTAATTCTAGAAACAGGTACATGGTTTTAATTAGGAAGGTTTTAAAAGTGTATTTTTAAATAGATGAAATGAGCTAATAGTTTCTTATGGTACTAGGCATGTGAGTTCCAGTCAGAAGGAGCTTTGAAATTTAAATGCACGTCTCCCGATTTCTTTGTTAGTTCTTGGGAATGAAAAAGAAGGGTTGCTGAATATGTTCTTAGTGAATATGAGGGTGTGTATGGTAATAGGTCTTGTTTTAAATAAGAAGGGTAATGAGGATGGATGCATTTAAAGATGAAACTGGAACCAGTGTAGCATATTCGTGGTGGGGGGATAACCAGTTTAGAGTTTCGTACATAGAACAGTGGTGAGTTTAGATACGTCGACACCTTAAAATAAATCGCTGCAGAGACTATTATAAACTACATTGAGGGGCTGAAGATGTGTATCAAATGTATTTCTGATAGACAATTATCAGCATAATCAGTATTGGTATAGTAGTTGAGAGACAATTCTTTGTCTCATCTGAAAGGTGATACAATTCTATATGGCGGCTAAAGAATAGCCTAGATTACAGCTAGGTTTTTTTAGTAATCGTTCACTGTGCTGCGTAAATGAAAAGCGTTGTGGTCGAGCCAAACACAAAAAATATTTGAAGATTTAATACTTGGTTCTAATGCTGATCCTTCATCAAATGATATAGTCAGATCTACAGAATTACCAAGGCCTTGTCTGATACCAAATAACATACATGCATGATTTATTTGTATTTAAATTAATTTGTTAAATAAATAGCCATTTTGAACAGAAACTAAGATTTGATTGAAGGGATCTTTCAATTTCAGACTTGTTAGTACTAGATGTATATAGCACTGCATCATCATGTATATAGTTTGTGTTTGGGACAGTCAGAGAACAAATATTAGGGAGGTCGTTTATGAAAATAGAGAAAAGGAGTGGTCCCAAAGACGAACCTTGCGGGACCCCCTTCTCAACAATTAAGGAATTGGATTCATTTCCATTTAAAGGTAACACATTGGCGTCTGATAGTCTCCCGCTTTCGCACTGTCCAGTCTCTTTCCCGCGTCTCCTGTCCCTCACTTTCCACCACACCTGCCGCCTACTTCTCTCTGAGCACCCTACCAACTACGACCATCTCTATACATTAGCAATCTGTCTCCCTCTTGTCTTTATTTGGACCCATTACGCAATCTTCCACTCTCCTGCCTCTCTCCCTCCGCCCTTCTCTGACTTCCATTTCACTGAACCTCGCTCGTTCAGTCTCCCCTGTATCCCATTACTCTTTCTGACAACTGTCTTTCATCCTCTTAGTTACACCATACATCTCTCTTTTCTTCAGTCACTCCCGTCTTCTTTCTCTCCATCTTCTTTCACCACTCTGTCCTTTATTTCGTCGTTCTTGCCCTCTCTATAGCTAATTTTCCACTGCTCTCTTCTGTATGGACTATTCCTCGCTAACACCTTCTGTCGATTCCCTGCTCTTTCATTTAGCTCACTGATTCCGCCACTCTGTCTCCCTCCCTCCGCTGCCGCGAACTCACACCTCTCCCTCTCTCTGTCCCTTATCTTGCTTTCCCCTTCGGTCTGCTCCCCACATGCCCTAAACCCCATTTCTCGCTCCACTGCATAAAACATGGCAAGATTAGCAAGTTTGGCTGATGATACAACAGTCAGTGGCTTTGCAGATAGTGTTCGATTGCAGTAGGATCTGGACATTAGACCAGGGTGGGTTGTTGGAATGGAGGAAATTAGTGAAAAAGTAAATGCCCTTTTAGGGGAGCTGACATGGGCCCAGTGAATGTCAGTGCTCTCGGAGCCTTGTAAACAAAGGATCGAAAAGTGCCGTACGCTTTGAGTCGAGTTGCATGTAAGGTGGTCAAAGAGGCTTTTGACCTTCATCAGTCCTTATAGGTTGGAGTGATGTTGCAGATGAATAAAAATTTGGCAAAACTTAGAGTGTGTTCAGTTCAGGACACGCGTGCTGGGACTCTATTTCTTGGAACGCAGGAGAATGAGGGGCAATCTGATAGAAGTGTATAAATCACGAAAGGAATAGGTCGAGTAGATGCATTGTCTCGTTCCAGAGTAAGTGAAATCAAGGACCAGGGCACACAGGTTTGAGACGAAGGGAAACGTTTCACATGAATGTGAGTGGTAAATATTTCACACAAAGACTGTTTGTTGTATGGAACAAACAGCCAGAACAAATAGTTGAGGCTGGGACTGTCCCAACGTTTAAAAACTGCGAGACAACTACATGGATAGGACGGGTTTGGAGGGATGTGTACCAAACGCAGGCAAGTTGGATTAGCGTAGCTAGGACTCCTTCTACAATTGTGTTCGCCCCTTTCCCCGTCATCCCTTCCTTTTTATCTCTCCCACCTCTTCGTCCTCGCGCTTCGTGGTACCACCCCTCTTCGTCATCTCGTAGCCCCTCAGCAATCTCTCAATCCGCTCAGTCACCCTCTAATCTCCCGCATCCAATGTCTCCTCAGCGCAATCTATCTTCTCCTTTACCCGCCTCACTATGCCTTCCACTCTATATATTCCGTTCCTTACCCACCCCCTAAATTTTCCCACCCACTTTCCACATCATCCTCGCTACCTCCCTAATCTTCCCGACGCTCTCCGCCCCCTCTATTGACCTAATCTATTTCATTTTTCCTTCATTCTGCTTCTTTCTCCCTCTCCTTACCTCTCCAATCATCTTTGCTTACATTATATTTTTTTTGTCAATTTCCAGCTCCATCTCCGCTCCTTCTTCATCTTAGGTCGCCCAACGCACTCTCACTCACAGAAACATCTCGCTCGCGTCTCACTCTCCCCACCTTCTGTCCATCCTCCTCCACGTCGCACTTCCCTCGCTACATTTTCCCCTCCCATTCTCTCCCCTTCCCCCACTCGCTTTCCATTCACCTCTCCTCCTCTCTAAATCACACTCACGAATGTCTCCCTCCATCCTGCATCTCTCGCCCTTTCTCTCTCACGACCTTCATTACGCCCCTGTCTTTCCTTGCCTCTCTCTCTCTTTCTCCCTCGCCGTCCTCTGTCTATTTCTCTTCGCCCTGTCTTTTTATTTATTCCTGCTCCCCACAGTCTCCCCCCTCGTCCCCAACTATACCCACCCTTCCACCACCCATCCCCCCTCTATATCCTGTTTCATCTCAATTTGCAGCAGAGGTTGTGTGAGGGATAACCTGTGAAGTCAGTGGGTACGAACTGGCATATTCTTGACCAAATGTTCTGGGTGATTGGGTTTGTTAGACGATCGATTTCAAAACTGCTGAAGTAATCTTGATTGGCGATATTGGATGGACTAGCATCATAGTCCGCCACCGCGGTCTTCACAGATGGTGGAGCCACACACGTTGTCCCTTCTCGCGGATGTCTGTGTTTGGACATAATTTTAAGTTGGCGAGACAGTGCACGGACAGAGACCGTATGGTCCTTGAAAGAGATAGAACAGCGTCTCAACTGCATGGAGTCCACGGCGACTAGTGCAGAAGATTGTTCCCGATCCCCCTCACTCCTCACACAGAGAGTCAACTCCACAACACTACGATAACTCAATCTTCGCTCTCTCGCATACTCCTGCACCCCTATGATTACCCACTCTCCGCTTCCTCACCACCATCCCCTATGATGAGTCCCGCTAGTTACCTTCCTCTGCATCTAAGTCTACACTAATTGACAGAACCTTTACCCGTGTCTCGTTGCACCAGGCTTCTTATGTCTACCTCGTCATGGTTTTCCTCCACCTACTGGTCTACCACAATCCTCCGCCTATTTCATCGTTGTGGTGTTCTTGGCCACGGAAAATAATTCCACAGATTTACCACTCTGACGAAAGAAAATTATGGTTCACCTCCTTCCTAAAATAACGCCCATTAAATCGAGGCTATGACCTCTGGTCATAGACCCTCACACTAGTGGAAACATCCTCTCCACATGCACTCTAAGCCAGCTTTTCACTATTCTATATGTTTGACTGAGCCCCCCGCTAAATTTGTGCCATAATTCGTCAGTGATCAATGTCTCTGTGTCATATTTCATCGGTGCTAGAGTAACTTTCTACTGTATTTATTCACTTCCCTCGCTCTCGCCCTCTTCTCTCTCTCTCTCTCTATCTCTCTCTCTCTCTCTCTCTCTCCCTCTCTCTCTCTCTCTGCCCCTCTCTCTTTGTCTCTCACTCTCTCTGTCTCTTTCTCTCCCTCTCGCTCAACTCTCTCCTATATATCCCTTTTCCTCACTCTCTCCCTCAATCTCCATTTCCCACTCCACCTCTGGTACTCCCCCTCTCCGTCTCCTCCCCTTCCTCTCTCTCTCTTTCCCTCTCTCCCTCTGTCTCTCTCTCTCTATCTCCGTCTCTCTCTCTCTCTCTCTCTCTCTCTCTCTCTCTCTCTCTCTGTCTCTCTCTCTCTCTCTCTCTCTCTCTCTCTCTTTCTCTCTCTCTCCGCCCTCTCTCTCTTTGTCTCTCACACGCTCTGTCTCTTTCTCTCCCTCCCTCTCGCTCAACTCTCTCCTTATATATCCATCCGTGTATCTACCCCCCTCTCCCTCTCTCTCTCTCTGTCTCTCCCTCTTTATCCCAGCCTCGCTCTCCTTTCCTTTCTTTATATCACTCTTCCCCACTCGATCTCTATTTCTCTCCCTCTCCCCTCCCTTATCGCTCTCTCTCTCTCTCTCTCTATCTCGCTCCATCGCTCTCCGTCAACCTACCAATCTCTTTCGTTCTCTCTCGGACTCCCGCTCTCTCCCTCGCTCGTCCTTCCGTCCCGTCTCTGAATTTTTCTGTGCCTTTTCCCCTCTCTCGCGGTATTCCCGCTGCTGCTCCCGGTCGCCCTCGCTCTCACACACTCTCACTGTCACACGTATACACATGCACGTTTACTCTGTCTACCTATCACTCTCCCTCTCTCTCCCTCCTCCTCACTCTCTCTCACACACCCTGTCCCTCTCTATCCTCTTTCACTCTCTCTCTCTCTCTCTCTTCCCCTCCCTCTCTCTCTCTCTCTCTCTCTCTCTCTCTCTCTCTCTCTCTCTCTCTCTCTCTCTCTCTCTCTCTCTCTCTCTCTCTCTCTCTCTCTCTCCTCTCTCATTTTCCGGTGGCATTAAGAAGCATTTCTTGTTTCACTAGCTTTACAATTAGATATATTGGGTACATCACGGCTCTCATCATCTGCTCTCTGAATTTGTTCTGTGTCAGGACATATATTGCCGTGTTTGTACAGGTACTCAAAACTTGAAGCATGAACCCAACTGACTCGAAGTCACTGCCATCGACATACGGAGTGCCGAATACACGCTCGGACAATACATATATTACTTGTGTGCTCCATAACAATAGAAAACTGCCGGATATACAGAAGAGGAGAACAACGGATTTCCTTCGGTTCTCCATCTCCAGGTCACTATCTCCAGTATTACGGCCGCGGAGCCGTCTGCGGCCTCGACCGGACATTAAAATGTGTCTGGCGGTCAGTGAATTGAGCAACAGCAACAGAAAGAACGGGAACCACGCCACTAAGCTGTACGTCAGCAGCTCAAATGAAGCCCATGAACTTAAGTTTAAGAAAGCCTGTTTGAAGGCGCAGCCCCAGGGTATATTGTCTATATTGTATTCTGGGTCCATTGTAAAATACCAGGGCACACTTATTAAACAGCTAAATACGCTCACAATCCCCATAATAACTGTTGCCGTTCTCTCGGTGCAATACTTTGCTTTCACATTCTGATAGCAAATGGCCAAGAATCGATCCAATGTAAACGCGACCGTGAACCAGACAGAGATCAGCGTGGCTGCAAAGACTAGGACCACGTTAGTGGAGCAGACAGGCGTGATGTTCAGGAATGAACGTGGAAAATACATCACAAAAACCGTTCTCAATAAGACGTCGGTGATAATGACCAGGAGGTCGGCCATTGACATTCCCACCAGGTAGCGAGTGATGCATTTGGAGAGACCACACTCCCCCCGGGACAAGATCAAGATCGTCAGCAGGTTCACTGCAAGCGAAAGAAGAAAAATAAGAAATTCATAGCTGAGATCAACGTCGAATCATTGAAACAATTTGCCGCAGAAACCACTTTACCAGAAAAAGAGAAGCTGCAGGAGCAACTCTGCGGGTGAGGCAGCATCCCTGGTGAAAATGGATAGGCGACGTTTCCGGTCAGACTGTTTGTACGGGAAATAATGCGGAGGAAAAGAGTTGTAAGCATGTCAGGTAGCAGGTGAACGCAGGTGGGAGGGAACGCGGAGGGTGGACGTCGATAGGCAGATGTTTGCACACATGCGAGAGATGAAACTATCAGAACTTTTGACACAAGAGGATTGAAGAGTTGCTGGAGGATGAGCTCAGAGGAAAGAAAGTCCGTTGAGGGGGTATTTGGAGAGTATAATTAGGAGCGAGTCCACATGAGGCACTGGAAAGTTCTTGGCTTCATCGTCGTTTGACGGTGTTCTACAAGGATGTTGCCTCACCTGTTGAGTTACTACTGCACGTAGTGCGTCTTTCTTTAAAACAAAAACTTGTTATAAACACATTGGAGTCGGTCGTGATACCAGATAATAGAGCTATAAGCTATGGCATCAACGACCTGTTTTCAGTATATACATAATGCAGGTAAAATAAAAATCCATCCACGATATTATTTGACGTCGAATAAACTAAAAGGCTTGGGAAATATTTATGAGAACTACACGGCATATTTCCGCGTTGTTAAATGGACAATATATATTTGTAATGGAGATGAGTTGCATGAGGGATTAATGACAAAGTGCAGAAGGTAGGGGAATAAGAACCGAGTCAATGCGCATACAAAGGCATTCGGGTAGTGTGTGGTTGGGATGAGACCTGATAATGATGTAGCTGCAGTGTCAGTTATGGAGGGTGAGGCGAAGTTGGTCTCGATAATGTAAAGGTGCACGAGGACTGGGCAGGGTGTATGTGCAGAGCGATTAGACAAGGCGGAAGTACGCAGGGATCAGGGCAAGGTGAAGGTGCAGTGGGGATTGAGCAGGGTGAAGCTGTGGTGGAGAGTGCTCCGGATGAATGCACGGTGGGGATTGCGCAGGGTGAATGCGAAGTTAAGACTGGGCAGGGTAAAGATGCACTTGGGACGATGCACAGTGTAGGCGCAGTGTGATACTGGCAAGCCGGTTGAAATTGCAAGTTGCCATGTTGAACCTTCAGTAGAAACGATACCTTGAGAAGGTGGAACGAGCTGTGTGCATGCCGAATGTAAGTTCATAAGTTCCTAAGTGATAGGATCAGAATTAGTCGACTGTGCCATTCAATAATGGGAGATCTATCTCTCCCTAATCCCATTCTCCGGCCGGCCCCCATTACCCCTGACACCAGCGTTGAGCAAGAATCCAATGGGTTGGACGAATGACTGACATACGTGGGTTGTCGACAATTGTGGCGTTGAGTGCTAGTTTGCCTCGATTCGTGAATACATTGTCTGGCAAGTGTAGTGTGATTTTCATTGACCAATTCTGCTCGTTCGCTGAATAATGGGGCAGAGAGCAGATGAGGTGGGAATAGAACTTATCACTCTGCGGGGAACGGCAATGTTATTATAAACGTGAATGAAACGAATGCATCTCGCAGTTTATTGAAGGTGACTATCATCTGCGGTTTTTAGCACTGGTGCAAGGCAGAGTGAAGGCGCAGTCTGATTCTGGCAAGCCGGGACAGTGGTGGCCGGATAGTGATATTACCCTTAGAAAAGGATTATCTATTGCACACCGATTAATTCACGTTTCTATCATAACCCATGGACTGGCTCGGGAAACATACTATTGTCAGGCTGCAAGCTTATCTGGACAGTTATTTGAACGTATTCTGTTGAATCGTGATGCACTCTCGGTCGACACCATTCTGGAGTTTGCTTTAATAATGAATATCATGTCTTAAATTGAAGCACCTTCATGCAAATAACAGTACCAACCAGAACGCAGGAAACATATGTAGGTCTGCCGGTTATCACACATTTTAATTTCCATATCCTTCCCGTTCCCACACTGACCTTTCTCTCCTCCATTGCAGAATGAGGCCAAACGCAAATTGGAAGAACAGCATCTCATATTTAGCTTGGGAAGCTCACCGCCGGGTGGCATGCATGTTCATTTATCTCACTTCATTATCCCGGGATTCCCTCTCTCTCGATCCCTCTCCGACCAAATTCGCACCAGCTTCGTGTTTTCGCCCAAAAAAAGCTAACAAATTCATGACCCCATTATTATCGTAACTTTTTTGCATATGTTTTAGTCATTGTTCTATATCTCTCTACATCATCGCCTTTATCTCTCGTTTTCTTTTCCCGTGAATTTCCGTCTGAAGAACGGTCCCGAACCGAAATATCACCCATTCCTTCACTCCAGATGTGCGACCTGTCCCGCTGTGCTACTCCAGCTTTCTGTGTCCATCTACAAAAAAGCTACTACTTTTCTTGAAGCAGATCTCCAACAGCCAAATAACCAGTGGGATGTATTTCCCGACTGCGTAGCGTTTCCACTGTGCCCATATATAAACAGGTGAAAAGCGATGAAAGGCTAGCAGGCGGCTGAAAGCGCACATACACCCACGTTCCGATGGTCAGTTTCGTGGTCTGATCTAAATCTCCTGAAACAGAAGGAAAGTCCTTGTACAGCAAGCTAATTTCGAGTCAGTGTTCAGACAGGTGGGGAATCGAGGACCTCATTTCCTGTTTTAATTTAGTGGTTACTCCGCAGATTATATCGGCATCGTGCTATTCTGCTCTCCTCACACTGCCTGACCGCTCCAATTTAAAACGAAAAGTCACTGCCGTCCTAGCACCGGGCATTCGTTCACACATTCACAATTGCAACAAAAAAACATTGCCGGAGATCATAGTTTACATTATGACACGGGGTTAACTCGAATGCAACGTTAGGATTGAGAAAATACCACCTCCCAGTGTGAAGAGAGCGTGCAGCAAAACAATCTGTGTCTCAACTGAATTGACGGAGCAACTCTGTGTGGGAAGGAACTACAAATACTGTTTTAAGCCGAAGATAGACGCAACTGGAGTAACTCAGCTTTTCAGAGAGCATCTCTGGAGAAAAGGAACTGGTGCGTTTCGGTTCGATCCCTTTCTTCAGACTGAGAGTCGGGGAAAATGGAATGAGAAATATAGACGATGATATAGAGAGAAAAATAACAAACTAAAGAGGGACACGCAAAAGGTAACGGCGGTAAAGCAAACGGCTCATTGTTAGTTGTTTTTTAGGTGAGAACGAGTACAGACAATGACTCAACAAGACGACTTTTAAGCCGGTACGACGTGCGTGGAGGATGAATGGAGAAATAGGGAATGCAGGGGTTACTTGAAATAAGAGCAATCAATATGCCGCCCACTGAGTTGTAAGTAGGGGAACTCAGCGAGCAGGCAGCATCTCAGAAGGGGATGGACAGGCAACGTTTCCTATCTCAACTTCCATTTCCTCTCCAGATACTGCCTGAGCCGCCGAGTTCCTCCAGGAATTTGTGCTTTGTTCAAGGTTGAAGAATCTGCAGATTATTGGGTTAATAGCAAACCCCGGCATCATTAGAGTCAACAAGATAAAGACCATGTGTAGAAGTGAATGTCGACTCACCGGGAATACCAATCGCTGCCAGAACGGGATAATAAATGGCCATTATTTGATCCAATATCCAACTTCCCATTTTTCCAAAAGTGACGATTCCACGCCTGATGTATCACAGCAGCCCAGTGCCAAACTAGTGCCGAGATGTCCACACTTCTCTTAATATAGAGGACAGATGTCCCGAGCGACACCAGTCTCCTGATCATTGACATTAGTTACAGTTTAAGAAAAAAACAAGGTACGTCAAAAGCTCCCAGGATAATACATCTACTGGGATCAGCAATTTACAATAACACGTTAAACAGCAGAATGCCCTTTTAAAATTACAGAGAGAGAGCATTGGGTGAAAGTTTCAATGGTTACTTCTGGGAAAAAACAAATTATCTATAGTGAATGCAGATTATTATCTGAATGGTATCCGATTAAGAAAGGCGGAGATGTTCGGAGATTTTGGTGTCTTTGTTTATCGGTCACTGAAAGCACGCATGCAGGAGTGGCAATAGACAATAGACATTAGTTGCAGGAGTAGGCCATTCTGCCCTTCGAGCCAACACCGTCATTCAATGTGATCATGGCTGATCATCCACAATCAGTACCTCGTTCCTGCCTTGGAAACAAATGTCATGTTGGCCTTCATAGCGAGTTGATTTGAGTATAGTAGCAAGGAGATCTACTGCAGTTGTACAGGGCGCTGGTGTGACCACGCGTGTATTTTGTGTCGTCTCCCATTTAAGGAACGATATTCTTGCTATTGAGGTCGTGCAGCGCAGGGTACACTACTATTTCTAGGGATGGCGTGACTGACATATGATGCAAAGAATCGATCGACTAGGGCTTTCGTTCACCGGAATCTTAGAAAGTATGTTCAGGGGATCTTTTAGAAACATCAACAATTTTTAAGGGATTGGGCATGCTAGATGCAGGAAAATGTTCCGATGTTGAGGGAATCCAAAACCAACGATCACAGATTAAGAATAACGGTTAAGCCTTTTTTAGGACTCAGATGAGGAAAAGCTTTGTCAGCCAGAAATCTGCGAACCTCTGGAATTATCTGCCACTGAAGGCAGTGAATGCCAATTCACTCTATTTATTTAACGGAGTGTTAGATGTAGCTGTGAGGGCTAACGGAATCAAGGGAGACAGCAGAAACGGTGTACTGATTTTGGAAGATCAGACAATATCAAGTTGAATGGAGGTGCTGGCTTGAAGAGTCGAATGGCCTATTCATGCACCTATTTTCTATGTTTCTATGTTTCTATGTTACTAAGCGGAGGACTCATGGAGGGCACCGAGGAGTTAATACTGGAATATCTGGTCTGTATCCCGCACTGACCAGGAACATCTAATGAACATTGCAGCGAATGAAAGCTGATGTTGAAATTTAAATTCCAGCGTCAATAGTCAATAGTGCTTTATAGTCAGACGTCCCAGTTGGAACAATGAAAAACTTACTTGCCGCAGCACAACATAATATGTAAACATAGTCCACGGTAAACAATATAATAAAGGTGAGAGCAATAATACAATTTCAGTTTTCGTGAAAAACACATACTCACAAATATACATATAGATAGATCACTATATATGTACATATATATTATAAATGTGTGTGTGTGTGTGTGTGTGTGTGTGTGTGTGTGTGTGTGTGTGTGTGTGTGTGTGTGTGAATACATTCCTGCTCACACAGAAACATAGAAACATAGAAAATAGGTGCAGGAGTAGGCCATTCGGCCCTTCGTGCCTGCACCGGCATTCAATATGATCATGTCTGATCATCCAACTCAGTATCCTGTACCTGCCTTCTCTCCATACCCCCTGATCCCTCTAGCCACAAGGGCCACATCTAACTCCCTCTTTAATATAGCCAATGAACTGGTCTCAACTACCTTCTGTGGCATAAACAGCCGTTCGAAATTGATACTTATGTAGGCAGACTGTGCCTAACTGATCTCCCGCTTGCCAAATATTTAATTCCCCGACCCATTCCCACGATGACTTTTCTGTCCTGGGTCTCCTCCATTGTGAGAGTGAGGACACGAAAATTGGAGGAACGGAACCTCATATTTCACTTGGAAAATTTGCAAGCCAGCGGTAGGAATATTGATTTTTCTAACTTCACGTATCCCTTGCTGTTTTTTTCTCTCTCCGTGCTCCCCCGCGCAAGTCTCATTGTCTAACTCGTTTTCACCAAGCCCACAGCTAACAATGACCTATTTCGTTTATCAACCTACGTTTCTTGCATATCTTTCATTAATTTGTTCTGTATCTTTCATTATCAACGTCTATATCACTCGTTTTCCTCTCGCTTGAATCTAAGTCTGAAGAAAGGTCCTGACCCGAAACGTCACCCATTCGTTTTCTCCAGAGATGCTGTCTGACTCGCTGGGTTACTCCAGGGTTTCGTGTCTATCTTTGATTTAAACCAGCATGTGCAGTTCATTCCTACACATTACACTAACAGGGATCAGTTCAATACTAGTAGGAAGAAAGATTCCACGGGGAGAAAGGGATGACAATGGCTGACAAGGGACGTGAAGGAAAGTATAAAAAATAAAGCGAATAAGTACAACGTTGCAAAGATGAGCGGGAAGCAAGATGATTGGGTAATGTTTAAAGAACAACAGAAGATAACCAAAAAGACAATACGGGGAGAAAAGAGGAGGTACTCCACCATCACCAAACTAAATGCCCTTATTCAATTTTGGAAAACGCTTCCGATTTCCCTCATAGGTAGAATAAGTGCCATAAAGATGATCTTCCTTCCACAAATGCTGCACCTATTTCAATCATTACCAATTTTTTTTCCCAAAAATGGTATTTAAAAAATCGATGCTGTAATCACGAATTTATTTGGGATTATAAAACACACAGAATACAAAAACTACATTTATGTAAACCTAACGAAGTTGGCGGACTGGTTCTCCCTAATTTGTTGTAATATTACTGGGCAACGAATATTAAACACTTAATCTATTGGATGGACAACACATGCCAACAGGTAAACTGGTTAATAATGGAGAGAGAAGATTGTTCATTTTTTAATATCGGCAATAATTTCTCTCTCCAATAAATCTGAAGAAATCAGCATTTGAGAAAACCCGATTATCCATGGTACCTTACGAATCTGGAAACAAGTGAAGTCAACCCTTGAATTGAGAAATGTAACTCTTCTCTCACCAACTGCCAACAATCCCTCGTTTCCGCCGTCTATTTTAGACAAGGCGTTCACACATTTTGAAAAATTAGGAATTAAAAAATTGGGAGATCTTTATGAGATGGGGACTGTCCTCTCATTTCAAGAATTACATTCGATATACCATCTGAAAGATGGTCAATACTTTAGATATCTTCAAATACGAGACTATCTGAAATCACATACCCAACTGTCAATATATGGTTCCATACTTAGTAGACGAATGCATTAATAGGAACTCAGATTCAAATACGTTAATATCGTTCCTTCATAATACCCTTTTAAAAATACAAATCACAACGTAGGACATAATCAGATGAGTTTCGGAAGATGAATTGGGCCTATCAATTTTTAATGATAGATGGGAGGAAAGCCTTCTATATATACACAACTGTTCTCTTAACGGTAGGCATTCGTTAATACAATTTAAACAACTGCATTGTTTTTATTATTCAAAGTCTAAACTGAATAAGATCTTCCCAAATGTCTCCCGTATTTGTGCTATGTGTCTCCTTCAGGAAGCAACCATAACTCATTATCTTGCCACCTGTATAAAGTTACATAATTTCTTGAGGGGAATTTTGGATTTTTTTTCTAAAATACATAAAATAAAATTGGACCCCGATACAGAGTTCATTACGCTAGGTACGTCAGATGCCTGTTCTGAGCTAACATTATTTCAAACACGTTTCCTTAATTATGGCCTGATAACGGCGAAAAAACGAATTCTTAAATTTTGGAAACCCACATCAGTCCCTACTGTAAAGATGTGGATCACAAACATGCCCGAGACACTACATTTGGAAAATATTAGGCTTGTCTTTACTGAAAAAACAGATCCATTTTCCAATACATGGGCACCCTTTACAGAATACTTACAAGGATATTATGGCGCAACAACATTTGGATTTAATCCAACTATGGGTTGGGTGAGGTGTGCGGGGGGGTGGGGCGAGCGGCAGGTATATCTCCACTTTTTTCTATTTTTTCCTTCTTTTTTTCTCCCTTTTCCTCTCTTAGATCTTTATTCACTCATTGGCCACATTACTTTGGTAGTCTAAAGGTCCTATCTTTTCACTTTTCAGTTGTTCTCTCTCTTGTTCTTTCTTTCTTCTTGTCCCTAATTTTAAGGTTAAAAGGTAAAAATTGAAGTTGTACAATAAGTGTATAATTTTACATGCCGAATGTTTTATTCTTGTACAATTGCTTCTATTAAAAATAATTTAAAAAATATGAGGTACGAAGGTAAGCTAGCCAAGAATATAAAGCGGGGTAGTAAAAGCTTATTTTGATATGTCGAGAGGAAACATTAGTTAAGACCAACGTTGGACACTTGAAGACCGGAAAAGGTGAATTTATTATGGGGAACAAGGAAATGGCAGATGAGTTGAACAGGTACTTTGGAGCTGACTTCATTAATGATTACACAAACTATCTTCCTGATATAGTAGTGGCCAGAAGGTCTGGGGTGACGGAGGAACTAAAAAAATCCACATTAGGCAGGAAATGGTGTTGGATAGTCTGATGGGACTGAAGCCTCATAAATCCCCAAGGCCTGACGATCTGCATCCCAGTGTACTTGAGGAAGTGGCTCTAGAAATCGTGGATGCATTGGAGATCATTACCCAATGTTCTTTTGAGTCAGGATCAGTTCCTGTGGATTGGAGGGTAGCTAATGTTATCCCACTATTTAAGAAAGGCGGGAGAGAGAAAACCGGGAATTATAGACCAGTTAGCCTGATATCGGTGGTGGGGAAGATGCTGGAGTCAATTATAAATTATGAGAATGCCGCACATTTTGGGTAGCAGTAAACGGATCAGCATGGATTTACGAAGGGGATATCATGCTTCACTAATCTTCTGGAATGTTTTGAAAATTTAACTAGGAAAATGGACAAGGGAGATCAGTGGATGTAGTGTACCTGGACTTTCAGAAAGCATTTGATAAGGTCCCACATTGGAGATTAGTGGGTAAAATTAGGGCACATGGTATTTGGGGTAGAATGCTGACATGGATAGAGAAGTGGTTGGCTGACAGTAAATAAACAGTACGGATTAACGGGTCCCTGTCAGATTGGCAAGCTGTGCCCAGTGGGCTACCGCAAGGCTCGGTGCTGGGACCGCAGCTATTTACAATATACATCAATGATTTGGACGAAATAATTCAAATTAACATTAGGACATTTGCAGATGACACAAATCTTGGTGGCAGTGTGATCTGTGACGAGGATGCTATGAGAATGCAGGTTGACATGGAGAGGATGGGCGAGTGGGCAGATGCATGGCATATGATGTTTAAAGCGGTAAAGGTGAGGTTGTCCATTTTGGTAGCAAAAACAGGAAGGCAGGTTACAATCTAAGTGGCGTCAAGTTGGGAAAAGGGGAAGTACAACGGGATCTGGGGGTCCTTGTACATCAGTCTATGAAAGTAAGCATGCAGTTACAGCAGGCAGTGAAGAGAGTGAATGGCATGTTCGCCTTCGTAATACGTGGAATCAAATATAGGAGCAAGTATGTCCTTCTGTAGTTGTACAGAGCCCTAGTGAGACCACACCTGGAGTATTGTGTGCAATTTTGGTCCCGTAATTTGATGAAGGACATTCTTTCTATTGAGGGTGTGCAGCATAGGTTTACACGATTAATTAACGGGATGGCGGGATTGTCATATGCTCAGAGAATGGAACTGCTGGGCTTGTACACACTGGAGCTTAGAGGGATGAGAGGGAATCTCATTAAAACATATAAGATTGTTAAAGGGTTGGCCACGCTACAGGCAGGAAACATGTTCCCGATGTTGGGGGTGGGGTCCGAGAACCAGTGGCCACAGTTTAAGAATAAAGAGTAAGCTATTTAGAACGGAGACGACGAACCACTTTCTCTCCCAGAAATGGAATCATCTGCCTCAGAGGGCGGTGGAGGCACGTTCTCTGGATGCTTTCAAGTGATACCTATATAGGACTCTTAAAAATAGCGGACTCAGGGGATATAGGGAGAAGGCAGGAACAGGATACTGATTGGGGATGATCAGCCATGATCACATTGAATGGCGTTGCTGGCCCGAAGGGCCAAATGACCTACTCCTGCAACTATTGTCTATTGTCTATTGTCTATTGTCTAGGACCTCCATTTTGATCCACGGTTCCCTTACTTTGTCACCATTACCCCCCATCCAACTTGCTGTAACATGCTGATACTAAACTTTGATCAAATCGCCTTTAAGCCACTCCCACATGTCAGTTGTGGACCCATCCATTAACAGCTGCTTCCACTCTACCTTCCCTAGCTCATGCCTCATGCTCTGTAATGTGGTTTGTCACATGTAAACGCTTTACCCCCAAAATCCAGACCTGCTCCCAGTTCACACCAATCGTAAAACGGACGTAGTGGAAATCATTACCTGCAAAAACTCATTCACCAGTCACCTAGCCAAACTTGTTTCCCCCAATATAATGTCCAATATGGTATATCCTATGCTGGACTGTCCAGTAACAGTTTAAGAAAGTATTAGGATACTACTCAATTATGTCTTCCCCATCTAATCCTCTTGCACGAAGTAAGCCTCATCAAATGTGGGGAAGTTAAAGTCACCTTCCTCAATAACACTACAGTCATTTGCATTCATCCAGAATCAATCGGCATATTGGATGCTATATCTTCCGTTAGCTATAGGGTGGTCTATATTATAATCCCATTTGTGTGATTGATCGTTTCTAAATTTTGGCTCAACACGTACCGCCTCAGTAATCGTACATTTCTGTATGTGCTCTCTGAGTAGCGCCGTGCCATTCTCCATGATTCGAATACAACACCTCCACCTCGATTACAACACCTCTTATATCGGGAGGAATTATAATAAAAATAGGTCAATATGGTGAAGGTCATTTAAAGGTCATGATAGGAGAGGCAGTACATTGATTTCGATGGTGATGAGACTCGAACGTGTGACGAATTTGGGTGAGCATAACTTTGGAGGATTAGAAAAAGAAGTAACGCTGGAGTAATTGAAGGGGCAAGGCAACATCTCAGGAGTAGATTGGAGGGTGATGTTTCGGATCGTGGATCTTCTTCAGACTAATTGTAGTGCCAGAATGGAAGCTGGAAGGGTGTGGGATTGGAAGCTGACTACTGGACTATATATAGATGATAGACAGAAAATGCTGGAGTAACTCAGCAGGACAGTCAACATCTCTGAAGAGAAGAAATTGGTGACGTTTCGGGTCGAGACCCTTCTTCACACCTATGGCAGGGGAGAGAGAGAGATACATAAACACCGGTTAAACGCACTCCACACACACAAAGCCGAGACTCGCCCGCAAGGGCATCTTTGTAAACACCTTAGATAGATGCAAACTGTTGGAGTAACTCAGCGGGACAGGAAACATCTCTGGAGAGAAGCCCTTCTTTAGACTGGTATCAAGGGGTGAGGGAGGTACATGGATAAGGAAGTGTACTGGTATGGTCATGTAATGTGTAAAAACAGGACAAAGGGAATGAATATCATGGAAAATGTAGAAAAGATCAACAGGAGAAGGTAACAACAAAGCAGACAGAGATAAAATGTAATCGGAAACAGGAAAGATGGTCGCCAGAACTGGGAAGGGGAAGGGTTGGAGAGAAATGGAGAGCAAGGGTTACTAGAAATTAGAGAAATCAATGTTCCTACCGCTTGTGTGTACGCTGCCCAAGTGAAAACGTGAGGTGCTGTTCCTCCAATTTCAGATGACCCTCAGTTCTGACAATGCAGAAGGCCGAAGACAGAAAGCTCAGTGTGGGAATGGGAGGACGAGTTACAGTGTTTAGCAACCGTGAGATCAGGTAGGTTTTGGAGGACTGCTTCACTTAGAAATAATATCGAGGTCCTTGGATGGAGTCGAGGGGGGGGGGGGGGGGTTATAGGGAAATCTGCAGTTCCTCCCTACACATTTTGTAAACACCTTACTGCTTACAGGCCATGCACGCCCGATCGAAGTGAACACTTGTGCAGGCGAACTGTACCCACGTGATCTGCCGTTAGCCAAACATTTTAATTCCCCCTTTCCATTCCCGCACTGACATTTCTGTCCTGGGCCTCCTTTATTGTGAGAGTGAGGCCAAACGCAAATTGGAGGAGCATCACCTCATATTTCGCTTGGGCTGCTTGCAACTCTAAGGCATGAATATTGATGTATCTAAAAGTAACCCTTGCATCCTCTCTCTCTCCGAACTTCCCACACCAAGTGGTTGTTTTAGATTTCAAACATTATTTGTGGAGTCTCATTGTTTGTAACTCGTTTTCATCGCGCCCACTGCTGACAATGGCCCGTTTCATTCATCATCGTTACTTTTGTGCATATCTTTCTTTCATTTGTTCATATGACTGTACGTCACTGTCTATATCCCTCGTGTGCCTCTCCCCTGACCCTCAGTCTGATGAAGGGTCCCGACCCGAAAAGTCACGTATTCCTTATGTCTTGAGATACTGTCTGACCCGCTGTGTCACCCCAGCTGTTTGTGTCTCTCTTCCGTTTCATCCAACATCTGCAGTTCCTTACCAGACTTTACTTCCCCCATGTTCATCTCCGGTTCCCTTACTTTATCAGCCTGATCCCTCCATGTTGCTGAAAAATGATGATTCTGCACTTTGATCAAATGGCCTCTAACGGCTCCCACCGTCAGTTGCGGACCCACCCATGAACAGTTGCTTCCAATCTACCTTCCCCAGCTCATACCTAATTACATTGTAAGTCTGGGTGATATTGTTTATTTTTCATAGTCAACAGTTAGAAACAAAATGGGAGAAAAAGTGTAGTCCACGATGAGGGTTTATTTTCTTCAGAAGCTTGTCTGCCCGAAACGACATCCATTCCTTCCCTCCAGAGGTGCTTCGTCTCCCTCTGAGTTACTGCACCATTTTGTATCTATAATTAAGGATATTGTACTCTGCCTTTACACAAGTAAGGACATTCGCCCACCATGCAGACCCGTTCCCATTTCAAACATGGATGAAGTGGTGATCGCTACCTCCAAAAATACCCCATCAGGGTAACACCACCTATCCACACTCGTTTCCCAATGCAATGCCCAACATGGTCTCTCCTCGAGCTGGGCTATCCATTCATCGTTTAAGAAATCATTCCGAATTACTGCCTAATATATTCTGCCGCCTGTAAATAAGCCTCGCCAATAAGATGGTCGCCCGTCACAATGACTCTGCTGTTTTTGCTTCCATCCGTAATCAATCTGATTACGTCTGATCATTCTTCTTCCGTTGGCTCATGCGTGGCCTATAGTATAAACCTACTTGTGTGGATGCTCGTTTTTTAAAATTTAGTTTTCGCTCAACCCTTAAAGGCTAAAAAAACGTACATTACTGTATGTGCTCTCTGATTACCACCGTGCCATTTCTCCTGATTCAAGACTCACAACTCCTCGACTTTTTCGCCTCGCTCATATTGGGGAAGAATGATGAAATAGAGATGCCATATAGGTGCCATCCTATCTCTCCATTATTAACCATTTTACCTGTTGGCCTGTGTTGTCCAATCAATAAATTACATTTTTAATATTCGTTGCCCAATAATAATATAAAAATTGGTTAAAGCCAATCCATCAGTTTATTTCGGCTTACGTAGGTGCCTGTTATGGATTTTATTTGTTTTATAATCACAAATAAAATTTGTAATCAGAGAATCAAGTTGTTGTTTTTTTTTAATTAGGAAGATATATCGGTATTTGATTTGAAATATAAGTACAGAATTTGTGGGCGGAATATCATCTTATGGCATTTAATCTGCCTATTAGGGACGTCGGAAGTGTTTTACAAAATTGAGTAAGAGTATTTAGTTTAGTAAGTAAAGGAGGAAAGTTTGCATTACATAGAGAAGTGTATGTTCTAGCTGCATGAATACCAAAACATTTGATTTTTCCTGTAGCAATTCTGAAAGGGAATTTTAGGAGGTGTGTCGGCTCTTGAGGCATTATGGACATAATTTCACTTTTTCCAGTTTATTTTATATCCTGAAAAGAAACCGAATTCATCTATAAGATTTAATATACTTGGAATGCTAACTTGGGAATTGGTGATATATAGTAATCATCTGCATATAATGACATTTTATTATTGTAGTATTTAGTGTTAGAGCCGTAAATATTCGGATGTACTCTTATACTTTCCGCCAGAGGTTCAATCGCAAGGGCAAATAAGAGGTGTGATAATGCACATCCCTGTCTATTGGCCCTGGGTAACTGAAATTTAAGTGAGAGTATATGATTAGTCAGCACTCTGGCAGTCGGCTTACCATATAGCAGTTTATCCATGCAATACATTTTTCTTCCAACTGAAAAATTTGGAATACAGTAAAAATATATTTCCATGCCACTTGATCAAATGCCTGTTCTTCGTCTAATGAAATAATTGATGTCTTCTTTTTATCGTTCTGTGTGCGTGCATTATGTTAAACAGGTGTCCCAAATTATTGAACGAGGGTATTTTGGGTATAAACCCAGTTTGATCTGGGCGTATCAATTTATTAACGTATTTGCATAATCTTCTTGCCAGAGTTTTAGCTAATATTTTCTGATCTGCATTTAACAGGGCGATTGCTCTGTATGATCCAGTATCTTCCAGATCTTTAACTTTTTTCGGTGAACGTCTAATAGTTGATTCAGCTAGGCTTTGTGGTAATGTCTGTTCTTTAAACGCGTGTACATAGAGGTTATGTAAACGCGGGGAAATTACCTCGTAAAATATTTTATAAAATTCGTTACTAAACCCATCAGGGTCTGGTGTTTTGCCATTCTTCCATGAATTGATAGTCTATTCTATTTCATTAATTGAAATCTGTGCTCATAATTCCTCTCGTTTCACCACATGAAGTGCCCGAAGATTGGTTATCAAGAAGGTTTGTATTTTTCTAATTTCAGTTGAAGTTTTGGTGTATAAGAAATGTTGATATAATTGGGCAAATCTTTCGTTAACGTCCCTTTTGGAAGTGTCAACAATTCAACCTTTATCTGATCTGATTTTTGAATAGTATGATCCTTTTCCACTTTTCTCACCTGGCGTGCTGGAAGTTTGTGTGGTTTGTCGCCGAAGCAAAAATGTTCCTGTTTAGAAAATTGAAATAGTCTGATAACTCTTGCAGAGAGAATTTTATTTAGCTTAAATGTTAATACTGCAATCTTATTATGTTTATCCATAGACGGATCTGTCGCTTTTTCTGAATCCAGCTGTCCGATCTGTTCTTCTAGTTGCAATTGTTCCATCCTATTGTTTATGTTTTTATATGCTTGGTATGAAATGATAGAACCTCTTATAAAAGCCTTAAAAGATTACCATAATAACGAGGGCAAAATTCCTGGAGTATCATTGGTCTCAAAATCAAACTTCCTCACCAACCGGCCCCAGACGGTGAGACTCGGCCCCCACCTCTCATCCACTCGCATGTTAAGTACCGGCTCCCCACAGGGTTGTGCTAAGCCCCCTCCAATACTGTCTCTACACCCACGACTGTAGTTCGGTCCACAACAACAACCGAATCGTCAAGTTTGCTGACGACACTACAAGTAGTCGGACTCATCTCAAGGGGAGGCGAGACAGCTACATAGAGGAAGTCCTGACGTTGACAGCCTGGTGCTCTCTGAAAACAACCTGGCTCTGAACACCAAGAAAACCAAAGAGCTCATTATCGACTTCAGGAGGCACAGCACCGACTTAGCTCCCTTATACTTCAACGGCGAGTGTGTGGAGAGGGTCTCAACCTTCCGGATTCTCGGCGTCCTCATCTCCGCTGACATCTCCTGGACAGATAACATCACAGCGGTCATCAAGAAAGCTCAGCAGCGGCTGCACTTCCCGAGGGTCCTCAGGAAGCACAACCTGGTCTCCAACCTGCTGCTGACCTTCTAACGCTCGTACATTGAGAGTCTGTTGACATACTGCTTTACAGCATGGTACGGCAGCTGCACCATGGCGGACAGGGAGAGGCTTCAGAGGGTACTTAGGGCAGCACAGAAGATCATCGACTGTCCTCTCCCCTCTCTGACGGACATTTACACCTCCCGCTGCCTCAGCAGGGCGAAGAACATTATCAAGGATAGCTCCCATCCTGCATTTGGCCTGTTCAACCTGCTGCCCTCAGGGAGGCGCTATAGGTGCATCAGCACCAGGACAAATAGATTCAAGAACAGTTTAACCATATAACCATATAACAATTACAGCACGGAAACAGGCCCTCTCTGCTCTTCCAGTCCGTGCCGACCATTTGTTTTCCCCTAGTCCCATCTACCTGCACTCAGATCATACCCCTCCATTCCCTTCACGTCCATATACCTATCCACTTTACTCTTAAATGTTAAAATCGATCCTGCCTCCACCACTTCTGCTGGAAGCTGATTCCACACAGCCACCACCCTCTGAGTAAAGAAGTTCCCCCTCACGTTACCCCGAAACCTCTGTCCCTTAATTCTCATGTCATGCCCTCTTGTTTGAATCTTCCCTACCCTCAATGGGAAAAACGTATCCACGTCAACTCTGTCTATCCCTTTCATCATTTTAAAGACCTCAATCAAGTCCCCCCTTAACCTTCTGCGCTCCAAAGAATAAAGACCTAACTTGTTCAACCTTTCTCTGTAACATAGTTGCTGGAACCCTGGCAACATTCTAGTAAATCTCCTCTGTACTCTCTCTATTTTATTTTGTTTTCTTTCCAAAATAAATTATCTCCCTGAACTGACAAATGCACTGACTTCACAGCCTAACCCCGGACTTTCATCTATCCACCTACTGTAATTTGTACTGTAACTGTAATTTCCAATATGTGCAATAACTCATACTGGATATAGGAATCCTATTTATTCATTCTATTAATCCATTGTCTTTTATAGATATGTATATGGCGCCGCAGAAAATGTGTACTTCATTCCCCCCATTGATCGGGCTCTCTGGGCTCGATGTGCTTGATCAACGTTAGGTCTCTCAGGTAGATTAAATCCCTGTTGAAGTAAGTTCGCAGTGAAGACCCGAGAGTCTTTTCCACATTCCTTCCCTGCATTCACACCAACAAATCTTAAGTTTTGACGTCTGGAAAGGGCTTCAAGATCTAGGCATTCTGACATTCTGGCCAGTTGCCGAGAAACACGGTCTATGTCTTCCTTCAATCTTTGCGCTGTGTGAGAGATGGCCGTAGTAGTAGCTTCCAGTTCTTTGATAGCTTTGTTTGTTTGTTTTTAAAGTGTGGGGAATGGGCTCCAACAATTTTCTAAGATCTTCTTCAACCCGTTTGATTTCTTCATTCAAAACAATATTTCCCTCTTCGATGCGATCATGTAAAGTGTCAGTGTTTCCACACATTTCCTTATTACCGTCATACATTCTTGTTTCTAGCGTTCCCAGCTGATCAGTCAGAAATCACCAAAGTCCTTTGCCATAGCTTGTCTTAAAGATTGTTCTTGTTCGTTTATATGTTCTTCCATAGTAGGAATAAGTCCGTCTCCTTCAGAATCTCCCTCAGATTCTGCAGAGGTTACTTTCTCTAGGTCTTGAACAACCTCCAGTCGAGTTATTTGTCGGGACTCAGGGCAAGTTGACAAAGTCCATTTACTCATTTGAAAATACCGGTGTCTGGTAGATGGGACTAGGGGAAAACAAATGGTCGGCACGGACTGGAAGGGCCGAGAGGGCCTGTTTCCGTGCTGTAATTGTTATATGGTTATATGGTTATATGGTCTGTATACGGCGATTTCTGATGACGTCACTTACCAGACGTCGGGCATCTGGCGGAAAGTGTTTTTCTGTCGGTCTGTTTTTTTTTTTCTTTTCAGGCTTTCTAATGCGTTTGAACGCATTTGAGGAGCGGAGCTAAAAGGAGCGCCTGCTTATTACTCCATGACTTAAATCAAGACACATTGTGGACCACAAATCATTACATACTGTGCATAATACACTCATAGTGCCATATCAGGGTTACTGTGCGGCGATATGGGGTAACACCTACAAAACCAACCTATAGCCCTCATGAACATTACAAAATAGAGCAATAATAACTATCAATAACGTTGGATATCTTGAACATACCAATTTATTATTATTAAGGTCACATACACTGAAGTTCACCGATCTGGTTAAATTTAAGACTGCACAAATCAAGGTTCTCTCTCACTTTATCTATACCTCTCTTTCTCGCTACCTCCCCCTCACTCTCCCACTCCCTCTCTCTCTCTCCCTCTCCCCCCCCTCTCTCTCTCTCTCATTCTCTCTCTCTCTCTCTCTCTCTCTCTCTCTCTCTCTCTCTCTCTCTCTCTCTCTCTCTCTCTCTCTCTCTCTCTCTCTCTCTCTCTCTCTCTCTCTCTCTCTCCTGAAGCTGTCCACCACGGTGAAGAGGTAGTTTGAGCCCCGGGACGATGTCCACGTGAATGTGATGGAACCACTGCGGAGGGATTACGAACTCCTGCAACGGCGCACGCACGTGTCTGGCACGGGAAGCAGGTGCCCGCCCAATGTCCAACCTCCTTCCGCAGCCCATGCCACATGAATCTGGAGGCGACGAGTGTCAGCGAACCGGTTATACCGATTTCGTACACACAAAGACGAGACACAAAGACGAGACACCTCAGATAGACACAAAATGCTGGAGTAACTCAGCGGGACGGGCAACATCTCTGGAGAGAAGGAACGGGCGACGTTTCGGGTGGAGCACTTTCTGCAGATCGATGTTAAGGGGAGAGGAAGGTTTGTAGATAAGGAAGTGTTAGATGTGAAAACAGTACAAAATGAAGATAGATCAAGAAAATATCGAATTGATCACCGTTAGATGGGGGTGAGAAACAACAAAGCAAACAGATATGAAATGCAGTCGGAGACCGAAAGCCTGGTCGGTTTGATTTGATTTTATTACTTGTCATTCGAACCTCAGAGAGGCTCGAACGAAACTCCGTTTCTACAAGCCATACAAACAAACAAACAGAACAAAAAAAAACACGCAAACAATTAAATTCACACAAACATCCATCGCAGTGGATCTCCTCCTCACTGTGATGGAAGGCAAAGTTCTTCTCTCTCCCCCGCACCATCTCTCTCCTGATGTCGAAGCCCCAGGCGGGCGGTGTTAAGTCCCATGTCCATTGAGGCCGCGCCGGGTAATGTACGGCCACGCTCCAGGCCCAAAGTCACAAAGTTGGAGCCCCCGGCGGGCGCTGGAATGTCCCGCAGCCATTAAAGCCGCGCCGGGCGATGCTCGGCCCCGCTCCGGGTCGTTCCAACCCCGCGACACAGGCTGGAGAAGTTGTGTTGCGGAGCTCCGGAGAGCGGTCTCCCACCCGGACCCGCGAGCTCCCGACACCCCAACAGTCCGCCGTCAGCAATCTGCAGCTGGAGGCTGAGCTGGAGCCCCAGAGTCAGACTGGAGCCCCGGAGTCAGGCCGGAGTCCCGGAGTTGGGCCGCAGCTGGAGCCGGAGCCGGAGCCTCGGAGTCAGGCCGGAGCCGGAGCCCCCGCATCCGGTGAACTGGGAAGTTGGGAAAACGAGAGAGAGGGAAAGCAAGGATTTCTTAAAGTCAGATAAATCAATTCCCATACCACGTATGTAAGCTCAAGTGAAATATGAGGTGCTATTTCTCCAATTTACGCTAGGCGGAATTGTGACAAAGGAGCCGGCCCAGGACACAAAGCTCATGTGGAATTGGAGCGGGAGTTAAAATGTTTCGCTACCGGTAGATCATGTTGGTTTCGGCGGATAGAGCGGAAATGTTCAGCGAAACGATCGCCATGCGTCTGCTTCGTCTCGCCGACATATACTGTAGGTTTCCACAACTAGAACAACGGATACAGTAGATGAGGTTGGAGGGGATGCAAGTGAACCTCTGCCTCATCTTCAAATAATGACGGGCTCCTTGGACGTATTCGAGGGGAGCGATGGAGCGACATCTGCAGTTCATCCTCCACATTTTGTAAACGCCTTCCTGTTGACTGGGCTACCCACCCGATCATAGTTCACACTTATGTAGGCGGACATGTTAGAGGAACAGCTTCTAAAATTCCTCGTATGTTGCAAAACCGATTATTATTATGATGGTGATTATGATATTTCGCTTGGGCAACTTACACCCCAGCGGTATGAATATTGACTTCATAAACTTCAAGTAACCCTTGTATCACCTCTCTCTCCGAACTTCCCCCACCCAAGTCGTTGAACAATTGCCAGATACCGTTATTATCGTTACTTTTTGCATATCTTTCTTTCATTAGGGTTGGGGTTCCCTGCTTTCAAAAGGCAACCTATCGTACCGATGCCTAAAAAGACCACAGCAGCCTTCCTCAATGAGGATCGTCTGCTAGCGCTTACACCGACCGTAACGAAGTGGATGTCATGTTGCCAAAGACATGAATGAATACATGCTTCGAAAATGGATGCGGGTAACCTTGCATATGCCACAACAAGTCAACATCGGTGTCTAGCAGTCTACTAAAATATTATGGATGATTCATGGCAACTAATTTGAAAGCAGTCGAATCATCTTAAATTCAGAAAGATATCTGTTTGCAGAAATCCTGAATGCCCAATCACCGATGGCGAGTCCATTTATGCACGTGTAGAAACTGCAATAAGATGAAATAGCCTCTCGGGATCAATCCTTCAATATTTGCTTACTTTCTGCCCTTCTTCCACGTACTATCTAATCGCAGGAAAATATCATCTCACGCACTCCTACATGCCAGCACGCATTGTGCAAAACAACCTGTATCAGTGAATGCGAGAAGCTGGAACATCTCAGGGTTTCGTTCATGTTGTCCATGTCTTCCATTACGTTCACCGCTTGAGTTTTGCCTTGGTGGCGCCAGATGGTGAGGATTCATGAAATCCGAGGCGCATCTTGTTTTCTCTCTCTTCTCTGTCTCCCTGTGTCTCCGTGTCATCTCTATCTCCCCACATCTGTCTTTGTTCTACGTCACACCGCCCCTCTACCTTCTCGTCTATTTCTCCCCCGCATCATCCACGAATTCCCCCATCCTGCTCTGTCTCCACACCTTGCGTTCTCGCCGTGCTATCTCACTTTCTCACTTTCTCCCCCTCCCTTCCCACCTGTCTCACGCTCTTTCTTTCTCTCATTCCTTCTCCCTACTTCACTCCCTCCCCCTCTCTCGTTCTCTTTATATCTCTCTTTATTGCTTTATTTCCGTCTCCCTCAGTGATCAATGTCTCTGCGTGACATTTAATCGGTGCCAGAGTAACTTTCTACTTTATTTATCACTTCTATCCCTCTCCCCATCTTTACACTCTCTCTCTCTCTCTCTCTCTCTCTCTCTCTCCCTCAATCTCTCTCTCTCTCTCTCTCTCTCTCTCTCTCTCTCTCTCTCTCTCTCTCTCTCTCTCTCTCTCTCTCTCTCTCTCTCTCTCTCTCTCTCTCTCTCTCTCTCTCTCTCTCTCTCTCTCTCTCTCTCTCTCTCTCTCTCTCTCTCTCTCTCTCTCTCTCTCTCTCTCTTCTCTCTCTCTCTCTCTCTCTCTATCTCTCTCTCGACTCTGTCTCTCCCTGTCCCTCTTTCCCCATCTCTCTTTCTCTCCGCGTCCTCGTTTTGGAGGGTAGGTAATGTAATCCCACTTTTTAAAAAGGGAGGTAGGGAGAGAAGAAAACGGGGAATTACAGACCAGTTAATCCGGTAATGGGGGAAAATGCTAGAGGCAAGACATTAAACATGGGATCGCAGCACATTTCGGAAAGTGGTGAAATTACTGGACAGAGTCAGCATGGATTTACGAAAGGTCTGTACGAATCTTATAACACAAATGTAGGTCCCGTTGCAGTCAGAAACAGGTGAAGTGATCATACGGAACAAGGACATGGCAGACCAATTGAATAACTACTTTGGTTCTGTCTTCACTAAGGAAGACATAAATTATCTGCCGGAAATAGCAGGGGACCGGGGATCAAATAAGATGGAGGAACTGAGTGAAATCCAGGTTGGCCGGGAAGTGGTGATCGGTAAATTGAATGGATTAAAGGCCAATATATCCCCAGGGCCATTAAGGCTGCATCCCAGAGTACTCAAGGAAGTAGCCACATAAATAGTGGATGCATTAGTCACTATTTTTCTCAACTCTTTATATTCTGGAGAAGTTCCTGAGGATTAGAGGGTTGCTAATGTAACCACACTTATAAAAAAGGAGGGAGAAAAAAAACGGGGAATTACAGACCAGTTAGTCTAACATCGGTAGTGGGGAAACTGCTAGAGTCAGTTATTAAAGATGGGATGGCAACACATTTAGAAAGTGGTGACATCATTGGACAAAGTCAGCATGGATTTTCGAAAGGTAAATCATATCTGACGAATCTTATAGAATTTTTCGAGGATGTAACCAGTAGATTGGATAGGGAGAACAGTGGATGTGTTATGTCTGGACTTTCAGAAGGCTTTCGACAAGGTCCCACATAAGAGATTAGTATACAAACTTAAAGCACACGGTATTGGGGGTTCGGTATTAATGTGGATTGAGAACTGGCTGGCAGACAGGAAGCAAAGAGTAGGAGTAAACGAGTCTTTTTCAGAATGGCAGGCCGTGACTAGTGGGGTAGCGCAAGGCTCAGTGCTGGGACCCCAGCTAATTATAATATTTATTAATGATTTGGACGAGGGAACTGAATGCAACATCTCCACGTTTGCGGATGACACGTAGCTGGGGGGCAGTGTTAGTTGTGAGGAGAATGCTCGGAGGCTGCAAGGTGACTTGGATAGGTTGGGTGAGTGAGCAAATGCATGGCAGATGCAGTATAATGTTGATAAATGTGAAGTTGTCCACTTTTGTGGCAAAACCAGTAAAGTACACTATTATCTGAATGGTGGCCGATTCGGAAAAGGGTTGATGCAGCAAGTCCTGGGTGTCATTGTACACCAGTCATTGAAAGTACGCATGCAGGTGCAGCAGGCAGTGAAGAAAGCAAATTGTATGTTGGCATTCACAGCAAATGATTTGAGTACAAGAGGTTCTACTGCAGTTGTACAGGGTCTTGGTGAGGACACACCTGGAGTATTGCGCACAATTTTGGTCTCGTAATCTAAGGAAATAAATTCTTGCCATAGTAGTACCGAGAACGTTCACCAGATTGATTCCTGGGATGGCAGGACTTCCATATGAAGAAAGAATGGATAGACTCGGCTTGTATTCGCTGGAATTTAGAAGATTGAGGGGGGGTTCTTATGGAGACTGACAAAATTCTTAAGGGGTTGGACAGGCTAGATGCAGGAAGATTGTTCCCGATGTTGGGGAAGTCCAGAACAAGGGGTCACAATTTAAGGATAAGGGGGGGAGTCTTTTAGGACCGAGATGAGAAAATCATTTGTCACACAGAGAGTGGTGAATCTGTGGAATTATCTGCCACAGAAGGTAGTTGAGGCCAGTTCATTGGCTATAATTAAGGGGGAGATAGATGTGGCCCTTGTGGCTAAAGGGATCAGGGGGTATGGAGAGAAGGCAGGTGCGGGATACTGAGTTGGATGATCAGCCATGATCATATTGAATGGCGGTGCAGGCTCGAAGAGCCGAATGGCCGACTCCTGCACCTATTTTCCATGTTTCTATGTTTCTATAATTCACTCTCTTTCTTCGTCTCTCTCTCATTTCTCCCTCTCATTCTCACTATCTCTATCTCCCGTTTTCTCTCTCGCTTCCTCGTTTTCTCCCTTTCTCTGTTCTCGCTCTTTCTCACTTTCTCTCTGTTTCTATTTCTCTCTCTACCTATCTCAACCCTCGTTCTCCATCCCTTTCTCTCTACGTCACTCTCTCGCTCTCGTTCTCTTCCCGACCGTCTCTCACTCTCTCTCCCACGCTCGTTCTCCCCCTCTCTCTCTCCCTTCTCTCCCTCTGTCTTCCTCTTTCTCGTTCTCTCCGTTTACTTCTCCTTCTCTCCCTCTCTGTCTTTGTCCCTCACTCTTTCTATTTTTCTCCCCCTCACTCCCCCTCCCAATCCATACGAATCTTTCCATCGCTATCTATTTCACCCCTCTCTCTCTCTCTCTCTCTCTTCTCTCTCTCTCGCTCTCTCTCTCCCTCTCGCTCTCTCTCTCTCTCACCCTCTCTCTCGCTCTCTCTCTCGTTCTCTCTCTATCTCTATCTCTCTCTCTATCTCTCTCTATATATCTCTCTCTCGATATCTCTCTTTCTCACCCCTCCCACTACCTATCTCTATCTTTCTCCACTTCATTCCCTCGCTCCCCCTCTGTATCTTTTTCTCTCTCCCCATTCTCTCTCATCCTCTCTCCCTCTCTCTATCTTTAATTCTACCTCTCTCTCGCTCTCACTCATTCTCTCTTTCTCTCTCATTCTCTCCACTACGCCTCTACTCTCCCTCTCTCTCTATTATCTCTCTCTCTATTTTACTCACTATTCTCTATCATCTCTCAATTTTTCTCTATCCCATATCTATCTCTCTCTCGTTCACTCTCTCTCTCTTTTCATCTATCTCCATATTTCTTTCTCGCTCACTCTCCCATTATCTCTACCACTCGTTATTTCTCTCTCCCCTCTCCCTCCCTCCCTCTCTCTCTTTCTCTCTCTCTATCTCTCTCTCTCTCTCTCTCTCTCTCTCTCTCTCTCTCTCTCTCTCTCTCTCTCTCTCTCTCCCTCTCCCTCTTTCTCTCTCTCCCTCTCAATCGTTCTCTCCCTCCCATCTTTCTCGCTCTCTCTATCTTTCTGTATCTCTCTCTCGCTCCTTACATTTGCATCCATCTCTCTTACTCTCTCCCCGATCCCTCTCCCTCTCCTCTTTCTCTCTCTCTCTCTCTCTATCTCTCTCTCTGCCCCTTTTTCTCTCCTCAATCTCCATCTCCCCCCGCTCCCTCTCCGCCTCTCATACTTCCCCCTTTCCGTCTCCCCCTCTCTTTCTCTCTATCTCTCTCTCTCCTCTGGCTTTCTCTCTCTCGCTTACTCTCTCTCTCTCTCTCTCTCTCTCTCTCTCTCTCTCTCTCGTTTCCCTCTTTCTCTCTTTCTCTTTCTGTCCTTCTCTCCCTCGTTCTCACTCGTCCCTGCCCCCTTTTCTCGCTCTCTCTCTTTTTCGGTATGTCTCTCTACCGCACTCTCTATCTCCCCCCCCCTCTCTCTCTCTCTCTCTCTCTCTCTCTGTCTCTCTCTCTCTCTCTCTCTCTCTCTCTCTCTCTCTCTCTATCTATATATCTCTCTCTCTTTCTCTCTCTCTCTCTCACTCTCTCTCTCTCTCACTCACCGTCTCTCTCTATATATAAGGACATATATTAAGGATATATAAGGATAAGGATAAGGGGGAATTCTTTTAGAATCGAGATGAAGAAAACATTTTTCACACAGAGAGTGGTGATTCTGTGGAATTCTCTGCCAGTGATGGTAGTTGAGGCCAGTTCATTGGCTATATTTAAGAGGGAGTTAGATGTGGCCCTTGTGGCTAAAGGGAGCAGGGGGTATGGGGAGAAGGCAGGTACGGGATACTGAGTTGGATGATCAGCCATGATCATATTGAATGGCGGTGCAGGCTCGAAGGGCCGAATGGCCTACTCCTGCACCTATGTCTATGTTTCTATGTTTCTATATCTATCTATTTATCTATATCTCTCTCTCTCCAGCGTCTTCCCTCTCCTTCTTCCTCCTTACATATGCGTCCAACTCTCTCACTCTCTCCCCTCTATATCCCGCTCACTCCCCCATCTCTCTCTCTCTCTCTCTCTCTCTCTCTCTCTCTCTCTCTCTCTCTCTCTCTCTCTCTCTCTCTCTCTCTCTCTCTCTCTCTCTCTCTCTCTCTCTCTCTTCTCTCTCTCTCTCTCTCTCTCTCTCTCTCTCTCTCTCTCTCTCTCTCTCTCCCCCTCTCTCTCTCACTCTCTCTCCTCTCTCTCTTTTTATCCAGGTGCAATCAACAAACATTCCGCTTTTTCACTAACTTTACAATTAGATATATTGGGTACACCACGGCGCTCTTCATCTGTTCTCTGAATTTGTTTTGTGTCAGGACATATATTGCCGTGTTTGTACAGGTACTCAAAACTTGAAGCATGAACGCAACTGATTCGAAGTCACTGTCCTTGACATACGGAATCCAGAATACACGCACGGACAATATATATATTACTTCTGTGCTCCAGAACAATAGAAAACTGCCGGATATACAGAAGAGTAAAACAACGGATTTCCTTCGGTTCTCCATCTCCGGGTCATTGTCTCCAGTATTACGGCCACGGAGCCCTCTGCGGACTCGACCGGACATTAAAATGTGTCTGGCGGTCAGTGAATTGAGCAACAGCAACAGAAAGAACGGGAACAACGCAATTAAGCTGATTGTCAGCAGCTCAAATGAAGCCCATGAAGTTAAGTTTAAGAAAGCCTGTTTCAAGAAGCAGCCCCTGGGTATATTGTCCACACTGTATTCTGGGTCCATTGTGAAATACCAGGGCACACTTATTAAACAGCTAAATACGCTCAATACCCTCATAACAAACTGTTGCCGTTCTCTCGGTGCAATACTTTGCTTTCACATTCTGATAGCAAATGGCCAAGAATCGATCTAATGTAAACGCGACCGTGAACCAGACAGAGATTAGCGTGGCTGCAACCACTAGGACGAAATTAGTGGAACAGACAGGCGTAAAGTTGAGGAATGAACGTGGGAAATACGTAACAAAAACAGTTCTCAATAAGACGTCGGTGATGATGACCAGGAGATCGGCTATTGACATCCCCAACAGGTAGCGAGTGATGCATTTGGAGAGACCACACTCCCCCCGGGACAGGATCAGAATCGTCAGCAGGTTCACTGCAAGCGAAAGGGAAAACAGAGAAATTCATAGCTGAGATCAACGACGACTCATAGAAACAATGTGCCGCGGAAAGCGCTTTACCAAAATTGTACGGGAAATAAAGGCTGAAGAAGGGAGATGCACGGCAAAGCATGTCAGGTAGCAGGTGAAGCAGGCGGGAGGGACGGATGGGGGGTTGGCGTCGATAGGCAGATGTTTGGACAAAGGCGAGAGATGCAACTATCAGAACTTTTGATACAAGGGGATTGAAGAGTTGCCCGAGGATGAGCCCTGAGGAACGAAGATACGTTGAGGGGAATTCGGACGGTAGAAGTAGGAGCGGGTCCACGTGAAGCACTGAACATGTCTTAGCTTCATCGTTGTCTAACGCTGTTCCCCAAGAATGGTGCCTCACCTGTTGAGTTACTCCTGCACGGTGTACGTCTTTCTTTGTAACAAGAACTATTTTTATAAAGGCATTGGTGTCGGCCGTGATACCAGGGATATAAGCTATAGCTTGGAAAACACGCCTTAACGAACTGTTTTCTTTATCAACATAATGCATGCAAAATAAAAACCCATCCACGATTTTATTTGACGGCGGATAAAGTAAATGGTTTGGGAAATATTAATGTGCACTGCACTGTATAATTGCGCGCAGTTAAATGGGCAAGATGCATTCGTAATGGGGTTGAGGGGCATGAGGGATTAATGACAAAATACAGAAGGTAGGGGAAAATGGAACGTGCCAATGCGCATAAAAATGGATTCAGGTAGTATGTAGTTCGGATGAGAACTGGAAGTGTTGTTTCTGCAGCTTCAGGTATGGAGAGTGAGGCGACGTTGGTCTAGATAATGTCAAGGTGCAGCGCCATCTGGGCAGGTTGTATATGTAGAGGGATTTAGACAAGGAGGACGTATGGTTTGGGAAATATTCATGTGACCTGCACGGTATAATTGCGCGCTGTTAAATGGGCAAGATACAATTGTAATGGGGATGAGGGGCATGGGGGATTAATGACAAGGTGCAGAAGGTGAGGGAAAAAGGACCGAGACAATGTGTGTAGTGTGTAGTCGGGATGAGACCTGGATTCAGGTAGTATGTAGTTCGGATAAGAACTGGAAGTGTTGTTTCTGCAGCTTCAGTTATGGAGAGTGAGGCGAAGTTGGTCTACATAATGTAAAGGCGCAGCGCGGACTGCGCACGGTGTATGTGCTGCGGCATTTAGACAAGGAGGACGTGCGAAGGGATCAGGGCAACGTGAAGGTGCGGTGGGGATTGCGCAGGTTGAAGCTGTGGTGGAGAGTGCTCCGGATGAATGCGCGGTGGGATTGGGCTGAGTGATGGCGAAATGAGGACCAGGCAGGGTAAAGATGCACTGGGGACGTGGCCGAGTGAAGGCGCAGTGTGATATTGGCAAGCCGGTTGAAATTACAAGTTGGCATGTTGAAGCTGCAGTAGAAACGGTACCTTGAGAAGGTGGAACGGGTTGTGTACATGCTGAAAGTAAGTCATAAGATACTAAGTGAAAGGTGCAGAATTAGGCAACTGTGCCATTCAATCTTGGGAGATCTATCTCTTCCGAATCCCATTCTCCTGCCAGCATCCCATAACCGCTGACACCTTTACTAGGCATGAATCCACTGGATCCACTGGGTGGACGAATGACCGATGGAAGTTGGTTGGGTGGCGGTTGTGGCATTTAAAGGCTAGTTTGATGGTTGGCTCGATTCGAGAATAAATTATCCAGCAAGTGCAGTGTGAGTTTCATTGACCAATTCTGCTCGATCACTGAATGATGGGGCATAGAGACGATGAGGTGAGAATCGATCATATCACTCTGGCGGGGAACGGCAATGTTATTACAAACGTGAATGCAACGTTTACAGTTCGCCGGGTCTTGAAAGTGAATACCATCTGCTGCATTTTACTGTGGTGCGAGGCCGACCGAAGGCCAGTATGGTGCTGGCAAGCCGGGACAGTGGAGTCCGGATGGTGATACTACGCTTGGAAAAGGAGTGGTGTACTGTACACCGATCAATTCAAGCTTCTATCATAACCCATGGACTGGCTCAAGTAACTTATGAATGTCGGGCAGCAAGCTTATCTGGACAATTATTTGAATGTATTCTGTTGATTCGTGATGCCGAATAGTATTAGTCCACACTAGTATGGAGGTTGGTTTAATAGTGAATATCCTGTCTTAAGTAGAATCACATTGCTGAACATA
The DNA here is from genome assembly GCA_035221665.1 of Okamejei kenojei. Classification (NCBI taxonomy): domain Eukaryota; kingdom Metazoa; phylum Chordata; class Chondrichthyes; order Rajiformes; family Rajidae; genus Okamejei; species Okamejei kenojei. Next base: position 266,495 of record JAVHYY010000127.1, read on the forward strand.
ACAGTGCCAACCATAACACAGGAAACATATCTAGGTCCGCCTAGACATACCTGATCTCCCGGATCCCACACACTTAAATGTCCTTTTCCATCCCATTCCCACACTGACCTTTCTGTCCTCCATTGTCAGAGTGATGCCAAACGCAAATTGGGGGAGCAACATCTCATATTTCGCTTGGGAAGCTTACAGCCCAGTGGTATGAATATTCATTTCTCTAACTCCATTATCCCGGCATTCCCTCTCTCTCCATCCCTCTCCCACCAAAGACGCACCAGCCTGTTGTTATCACACAAAATAACAGCTAACAAAAGCATGTTTCCATTATCATGGTTACTTTTTTTAACATATTTTTTTAGTGATTGTTCGCTCTCTCTCTGCATCATCGCCTTTATCCCTTGTATTCCTTTCCCGTGCGTTTTAGTCTGAAGAAACATAAAAGCATAGAAAATAGGTGCAGGAGTAGGCCATTCGGCCCTTCGAGCCTGCACCGCCATTCAATATGATCATGGCTGATCATCCAACTCAGTATCATGTACCTGAGTATCCTGTACTCTCTATACCCCCTGATCCCTTTAGCCACAAGGGCCACATCTAACCCTCTCTTAAATATAGCCAACGAACTGGTCGCAACTACCTGGAGAAGATCAGTTGCTAGCTGGTACATTGGCATATCATATCAGTAGCATCATCATACTCCTCAGATTATAACCAATAAGAAACACCGTACACCTTGTTTTTCCTCAACTTTTCAATTTTGGCATTGAAATCTACAGGATTTTGCTCTTCAAACCACGCATGCCATGCCTTTCTGCCCACTACTTTCCCATTAAGTATATCCTGTTGATCATCACATTTGGAGTAGTCCAAAGTCGGATAATCTCTGCGAATGCTGTCTAAATCAGTCTCTTTTGCTGGGCATTTCGATTGACAATTTTGCATTTCTTCTTCGGAGACATCTGTTCCAATGAACAGCATTAACAGAAACAAGTTATTGTTTGCAGTTTTAGAAAAAAAAAGTAGAAATGATAACGTTAAACGCTAAAACTAATAGTAAATACCCAACAAAAAAATCATGCTCATCAGTTTCATCAAATCAATTAAAACCATCTAATCAATTAAATTCATCTAAATGCAATCACTAGATCTAAACATCTGTCCATTCCTTTCGAAAAGGCTATATATTTTTTTAATAGCCTAAGGATCCAAATAACAAATAACAAACTGATCCCAATCACACACGAATTCAAAATATAACGTATTTAAATCTCTGTTCGTCATTAATTTATCGTCCCAAATGGAAGGAATTTAATGTTTAATTCACATTAATTATTCCGGAAACATCCACACTCCAGATATTCAAAACCATTATTTTTTGCACAATACCTGACTACAACTGTACTCTGGCTATTTAGTGTGAAAATATTGATCATGGACAGACAATAACACAAATATAGATGATTTAGACGCTCTTAGGACGAGATTGTTCAAAAAAATATTACATTTGATTATCTTGAGAGTGGATGGTTCAGGAATGTTATGGATTGGAATGTTGCCGTTGCCGTAAATTTAAGCCAATATCGGCAGGCATTTTTCGCATCATCAGATTAAAATAAAGCCACCAAATAAAGCAAAATAATATGTTAAATAAACGACATTCATTTTGTTTTGTACTGATATTACGATCCATGACGTTCAAGGCGTTGAAGGCTTTTTTAGTCGCGTTTAAATTTAATCCAGCGACACAAACTTACAGCAAAATTAAAATTAAAAAACGGCGAACGTAAGCGCGAACGATATTTTTTTCATCAGCTAGCCTCTCTGACAATCAATACAAACCTGCATTTTAATCCAGCCCCCCGCCCAAGCCACTGGAATCGCCCGCACGGGCAGTGGCGGATCCACAGCGCAGCAGACGGTTGGTTTTGTAACATCGCTACAGACAATGATTTAACAAGAGGATATTTGGGTGGAGGACACGTGGAGAGATAGGGAATGCAGGGATGCTTGAAATAGGAACAATCATTATTCATTCCACTGGCTTGTAAGCAGCGGAACTCAGCGAGGAGGCAGCACTTCAGGAGGGAATAGTGACGTTTCGGATGTCAACCTCCATTCCCCACCCAAGTTCTGCCTGAGCCGCCGAGTTCCTCCAGGGCCTTGTGCATTGCTCAAGGTTGCAGAATATGCAGATTCCTGTGTTAACACAAGTGCGCCAGGCAGCGCACGCCGGTATCACCAGAGTCAACCAGATGAAGGCCATGAGTAGAAGTGAATGTCGACTCACCGGGAATACCTATGGCTGCCAGAACGGGATAGTAAATGGCCATTATTTGATCCAATATCCAACTTCCCATTTTTGCGCAAAAGTGTCGGTTCCACTCTTGATGTATCACAGCAGCCCAGTGCCAAACTAGTGATGAGATGTCCACACTTCTCTTAATATAGAGGACAGATGTCCCGAGAGACACCAGTCACCTGATCATTGACGTTAGTTACAGTTTAAGAAAACAAGGTACGTCAAATGCTCCCAGGATAATACATCTATTGGGATCAGCGATTTACAATAACACGTTAAATTACATAATGTCATTTTAAAATTACAGGGTGAGAGCATTGGGTGAAAGTTTCAATGGTTACTTCTGGGGAAAAGCAAACTATCGATAGTGTAGATTATTATCTGAATTGAATCCGATTAGGAAAGGCAGAGGTGTTCGGAAACTTTGGTGCCCTTGTTTATCGGTCACTGAAAGTAAGCATGTAGGAACAGCAGGAGTGGCAATAGACAATAGACAATAGGTGCAGGAGAAGGCCATTCTGCCCTTCGAGCAGGCACCGTCATTCCATGTGATCATGGCTGATCATCCACAATCAGTACCCGGTTCCTGCCTTGGAAGCAAATCGCAAGTTGGCCTTCATAGCGAGTTGATTTTGGTATAGGAGCAAGGGGTATCTACTGCAGTTGAATAGGGCCCTGGTGTGACCACGCGTGGACTATTGTGTGCACTGTTGATCTCCTAATTTGAGGAACGGCATTCTTGCTATTGAGGGAGTGTGGCGAAGGTTCACTCGGCTAATTCTCGGGATGGCGCGACTGACGTATGATGAAAGAATGGATCGACTGTGCTTTCGTTCACTGGAATTTATAAGTACGGGAGGGGATCTTATCGGAACATCTAAAATACTTAAGGGATTGGACAGGCTAGATGCAGGAAAATGTTCCCGATGTAGGGGGATTCCAGAACCAAGGGTCACAGATTAAGAATAACTGTTAAACCTTTTAGGACTGAGAGGAGGAAAAGCACTTTCACTCAGTAATATGTGAATATGTGGAATTATCTGCCACAGAAGGCAGTGGAGGCCAATTCACGGTATAATTAAGAGTGAGCTAGATATAGCATGAAGGCTGACGATATCAATGGAGAAAGCAGGAACTGATTTTGGATGATCAGACATTACCAATTGATTGGAGGGGCTTGCTTGAAGGTTCGAATGGTTTATTCCTGCACCTGTTTTCTATGTTTCTTTATATCTGAGATGAGGACTCATGGAGGGCACTGAGGAGTTAATATTGGAATGTCTGGTCTGTATCCCGCACTGGCCAGGGGCATCGATGAACACTGCCTTGGATGAAAGACGATGTTGACGTTAGGTTCTAAAGTCAATACTCAATAGCGTTTTATTTTCAAACGTCCCAGTTAGAAAATAAATTAAAAACTTACTTGCAGCGGCACAACATAATATGTAAACATAGTCAACCATAAAGAATATAATACACGAGAGAACGATAATACAATTTCAGTTTGTTAAAAAAACACGTACTCACATATATATAGATGGCATGTGTGTGTGGGCGTGTGTGTGTTGTGTGTTGTGTGTGTTTGTGTGTGTGTGTTTGTGTGCAGTGTGTGTGTGTGTGTGTGTGTGTGTGTGTGTGCGCGTGTGTGTGTGTTTTGTGTGTGCGTGTGCGCGTGTGTGTGTGTTTGTGTGTGCTGGTGTGTGTGTGTTTGTGTGTGCGTGTGTGTGTGTAGTGCGTGTTTGTGTGTGTGTGTAGTGTGTGTTTGTGTGTGTGTGCGTGTTCGCGCGGTTGTGTGTGCAGTGTGTGTGTGTGTGTGTGTGTGTTTGTGTGTGCGTGTGTGTGTGTTTGTGTGTGCGTGTGTGTGTGTGTGTGTGTGTGCGTGTGTTCGCATGTGTGTGCGTGTGTGTGTGTGTGTGTGTTCGCGCGCGTGTGTGTGCGTGTGTTTGTGTGCGTGTGTGTGTGTTCGCGTGTGTGTGCGTGTGTGTTTGTGTGTGTGTGTGTGTGTGTGTTTGTGTGTGTGCGTGTTCGCGCGCATGTGTGTGCAGTGTGTGTGTAGATTTATATGTGTGTGTCTGTATACATATATATAAATAGGTATGATTTATAGGGAGACACAACATGCTGGACTAAATCAGCGGGAGAGGCAGCATCTTTCGAGAGAAGGAATGCGTGACGTTTTCGGAACGAGACCCTTCTTCAGGCTTAATATTGACCAGATTTGATTCTCATGGCCAAGAATATAAAGAAGGATAGTAAAAGCTTATTTCGGTATGTTAAGAGAAAATGATTAGTAAAGATAAATGTGGGTCCCTTGAAGGCGGAAACATGTTAAATTGATTTGGGGATCAAGGAAATGGCAGAGGAGTTGAACGGGTACATTACTTCTGTCATCATTAAAGAAGGCACAAGCAATCTCCCAGATGCACCAGAGGACATAGGATCTAGTGACACAGAGGAGCTAAAATACATTTTCATTTGGTGAGAAATAGTATTAGGTAGACAGATGGGACTGGATGCTGATAAATCCACAGGGCCTGATGATTTGCATCCCAGGGTACTCAAGGAGGTGGCGATAGAAACTGTGGACGAATAGGTGATCATTTTCCAAAATTCTATAGTTTCAGGATCAGTTCCTGTGGATTGGAGGGTAGGAAAGGAGCGAGAGGGAAAACGGGGAATTATAGACCACTTTGCCTGACATCGGCCGTGGAGAAGATCCTGGAGTAAATTATTAAAGAAGTAATAACGGCGAATTTGTATTGCAGTAAAATGATTGGTCCAAGTCAGCATAGATTTATGAAGGGGAAATCCTGCTTGACTAATGTTCTGTAATTTTTGGAGGACGTGACAAGTCATATGGATGACGGAGCGCCAGTGGATGTAGTGTATGTGGACTTTCAGAAAGACTTTGATAAGATCCCACACAGGTGATTATTGGGGGAAATTAGTGGACATAGAGTTGGGTGTATCGTATTGACATGGATAGATAATTGGTTGGCAGGCAGTGGCGAGTGGAGTGCCGCAAGGCTCAGTGATAGGACCGCAATTAATTACGGTATATAATAATGATTTGGATGGTAGTATTAAAAGTAACACTAGCACGTTTTCAGATGGCAGATAGCTGGGTGGCAGTTTGAACTACGGAGAGAGGTTGCAGGGTGACTTAGACAGGTTGAGTGAGCGGGCAGATGCATTGCAGATGCAGTATTATAATGCAGATAATTGTGAGGCTATCCACTTTCGCGGCAAGAACAAGGAGGCATACAGTGGCTTGCAAAAGTATTCATACCCCTTGAACTTTTCCACAGTTTGTCACGTTAAAACCACAAACGTAAATGTATTTTATTGTGATTTTATGTGATAGACCAACACAAAGTGGCGCATAATTGCGAAGTGGGAGGAAAATGATACATTGTTTTCAAATTTTTTTACAAATAAAAAACTGAAAAGTGTGGCGTGCAAAAATATTCAGCCCCCTTTACTCTGATACCCCTAAATGAAATCCAGTGCAACCAATTGTCTTCAGAAGTCACCTAATTAGTAAATAGAGTCCACTTGTGTGTAATCTAATCTCAGTATCAATACAGCTGTTCTGTGAAGGCCTCAGAAGCCCAAGGAACACACCAGACAGGTCAGGGATAAAGTTGTGGAGAAGTTTAAAGCAGGGTTAGGTTATAAAAAAATATCCCAAGCTTTGAACATCTCAGCGAGCACTGTTCAATCCATCATCCGAAAATGGAAAGAGTATGGCACAACTGCAAACCTACGAAGACATGGCCGTCCACCTAAACTGACAGGCCAGGCATGGAGAGCATTGATCAGAGAAGCAGCCAAGAGGCCCACGGTAACTCTGGGGAAGTTGCAGAGATCCACAGCTCAGGTGGGAGAATCTGTCCACAGGACAACTATTTGTCATGCACTCCACAAATCGGGCCTTTATGGAATAGTGGCAAGAAGAACGCCATTGTTGAAACAAAGCCATAAGAAGTCTTGTTTGCAGTTTGCCAAATTAATATTGAAAATATTAATTTGGCAAATATTGGTGGTGGCAACATCATGCTGTGGGGATGCTTTTCTTCAGCAGGGACAGGGAAGCTGGTCAGAGTTGATGGGAAGATGGATGGAGCCAAATATTGTGCAATCTTGGAAGAAAACCTGTTAGAGTCTGCAAAAGACTTGTTTCTGGGGCGGAGGTTCACCTTCCAGCAGGACAGCGACCCTACACATACAGACAGAGCTACAATGGAATGGTTTAGATCAAATCATATTCATGTGTTAGAATGGCCCAGTCAAAGTCCAGACCTAAATCCAATTGAGAATCTCTGGCAAGACTTGAAAATTGCTGTTCACAGACGCTCTCCATCCAATCTGACTGAGTTTGAGCTATTTTGCAAAGAACAATGGGCAAAAATGTCAGTCTCTAGATGTGCAACGTTGGCAGAGACAGACCCCAAAAGACTTGCAGTTGTAATTGCAGCGAACGTTGGTTCTACAAAGTATTGACTCAGGGGGGCTGAAAACTTTTGCAAGCCACACTTTTCATTCTTTTATTTGTAACAAAATTTGGAAACCATGTAAAATGTTCCTTCCACTTCACAATTATGCACCATTTTGTGTTGGTATATCACATAAAATCCCAATAAAATACATTTACGTTTGTGGTTGTAACGTGACAAAATGTGGAAAAGTTCAAGGGGTATGAATACTTTTGCAAGCCACTGTATATTAGCTCACAGGTGTCAGATTAGGAAAAACATACCTGGGTGTCCTTGTACACCTTTCACTGAAAGCAGCTGCAGCAGGCAGTGGAGAAAGCTAATGGCATGTTGCCATTCTTAACGAGTATAGGAGTAAAGATGTCCTTCTGCAGTTGTACAGGGCCCTGGAGTATTGTGTACGGTTTTGGTCTCCTGATTTGAGGAAGAACATTCTTGCTATTTAGGGAGCGCAGCGGAGGTTCATGAGGCTAATCTCCAGGATGGCGGGACTGTCATATGACGAAAGGTCGGAAAGACTGGGCTTGTATTCACTGATATTTAGAAGGATGAGAGGGAACCTTATAGAAACGTATAACAATCATAAAAGGATTGGACAAGCTAGATGCAGAAAACATTTTCCCAATGCGGGGGGGGGGGGTCCAGAACCAGGGGGTCACAGTCTAAGAATAAAGGGGAGGCCATTTTTCTTGTAACATGTAATATGGATGAAGGCGCGCCAGTGTATGTAGTGTATCTAGACTTTCAGAAAGCCTTTGATAAGGTCCCGCACGGGAGACTGGTGACTACAATTAGAGCACATGGTTTTGGAGTTAAGGTGTTGACATGGATAGAAAATTGGTTGGCAGACCGGAAGCAAAGAGTAGGAGTGAACGGGTCCTTTTCAGAATGGCAGGCAGTGGTGAGTGGAATGCCGCAAGGCTCGGTGTTGGGGCCGCAACTGTTTACCATATATATTAATGATTTGGAAGAGGGAATTAGGAGCAACACTAGCAAGTTTGCGGATGACACAAAGCTGGGTGGCAGTGTGAACTGCGAAGAGGATGTTAGGAGGTTGCAGGGTGACCTGGACAGGTTGAGTGAGTGGGCAGATGCGTGGTAGATGCAGTATAATATAGATACATGTGTGGCTATCCACTTTAGCGGCAAAAACAAGGGGGCAGATTATTATCTCAATGGGGTTAGGTTAGGTAAGGGGGAGGTACAGCGAGACCTGGGTGTCCTTGTACACCGGTCACTGAAAGTTGGCTTACAGGTACAGCAGGCAGTGAAGAAAGCTAATGGAATGTTGGCCTTCATAACAAGATGATTTCAGTATAGGAGGAAAGAGGTTCTTCTGCAGTTGTATAGGGCTCTGGTGAGACCACATCTAATAAAGTTTTGGTCTCCTAATTTGGTGAAGGACATCCTTGTGATTAAGGCAGTGCAGCGTAGGTTCACGAGATTAATCCCTGGGATGGCGGGACTGTCTTATGAGAAAATATTGAAAAGAGAAGGCTTGTATTCACAGGAGTTTGGAAGGATGAGGGGAGAACTTATAGAAACTTAAACAATTATAAAAGGACTGGAGAAGCAGGAAAAATGTTCCCAATGTTGGGCGAGTGCAGAACCAGGGTCCGCATTCTTAGTATAAAGGGGAGGTCATTTAAGACTGAGGTGAAAAAAAAACGTTTTCACCCGGAGAGTTGTGAATTTATGGAATTCCCTGCCACAGAGGGCAGTGGAGGCCAAATCACTGGATGAATTTAAGAGAGAGCTAGAGAGAGCTCTAGGGGCTAGTGGAATCAAGGGATATGGGGAGAAGGCAGGCACGGGTTATTGACAGGGGACGATCAGCCATGATCACAATAAATGGCGGTGCTGGCTAGATGGGCCGAATGGCTTCCTCCTGCACCTATTTTTTTATGTGTCTAGGTTTCTATTTAACACTGAGATGACGAAAGACGTTTTCACCCAGAGAGTTGTGAATTTGTGGAATTCTCTGCCACAGAAGCCAGTAGAGGCCGATTCACTGGATGAATTTAAAAGAGCGTTAGATATAGATCTGGGGGCTAGCGGAATTAAGGGATATGGGGAAAAGGCAGTCACTGGTTACTGATGTGGATGATCAGCCATGATCACATGAATAGCGGTGCTGGCTCGAAGGCCCAAAAGGCCTCCTCCTGCATCTATTTTCTATGTTTCTATGTTTCTATGAAACCAACATTGTCACTGGGTGGATGTGCAACCTACACACGCACACACACACACACACACACACACGCACACGCACACGCACACTCACACACACTCACACACACACACACACATACACACGCACGCACACACACACTCACACACATGCACACACACACACACACACACACACGCACACTCACAAACACACCACATACACTCACGCACACTCACACACACACTCACACACACACACACACATACACATACACATTCACAACACACACACACGCATGCACACACACTCACTCACACATACACAACAACAATCACACACACACACACACACACACACACACACACACACACACACACACACACTCACACACACACACACACACACACACACACACACACACACACACACACACACACACACACACAAACAAACAGCATCCATAGTCAGGATTGAATGCGCTTCTCTGGCGCTTTAATAAAGACCCTAAAACTTGTAATTAAGTCCTAGCCTGTTCAACCACTCACTGGAGCTCAGGCCCTCAAGTCATGACACCATCCTCGTAAACTTTCCATTCACTCTTTCCAGCTTGACAACATCTTTCCCACACCATGGTGCCCACAACTGAACACCATTCTTCACCGACGTTTTATGTAACTGTAACACGACCTCCCAACTTCTATACTCAAGCACAGCATTGCAAGTAGCTCAGAAAATAAGCTAGTAACGCGAATGGGGACAGGTTGGGAAAGGGGTAAGTACAATGCGATCTGGGGATGCTTGTTCATCACTCACTGAAAGTAAGCATGCAGGTACAGCAGGCAGTGAAGAAAGCGAATGGCCTTCATAACAAGACGATTTGAGAATAGGAGCAAAGCGATCCTTCTGCAGTTCTACAGGGCCCTACTGAGACCACACCTGGAGTATTGTGTGCAGTTTTAGTCTCCAAATTAATTCCCGGGACGAAGTTAATTCCCGGGACGGCGGGACTGTCGTATGTTGATAGACTAGAGCGGCTGGGCTTGTATACTCAGCAATTTAGATGGATGAGGGGGTGTCTTATTGAAACATAAAAGTATTCAGAAATTGGACACGCTAGATGCAGGAAACATGTTTCCAATGTTGGGGGAGTCCACAACAAGGGGCCGCAATTTAAGAATAAGGGATATACCATTTACAATGCGTGGATGAAAAAATAATCCACACATTCATATCCTCCCGCCTTGAGTACTGCAAGCCTCTACACTGGCAGACGTAATGACTATAAGATGGGTTTTTTTGTAGCCTCTTCCTGACTCTCCACTTGAACTTGAACTAACCTATCAATTGCCTTATCAAAACTTATCAAAGGACTTGGAATCTGATGAAGAATATTCAGATGAAGATCAGATGTAATGTAAACAAATAAATTGGGGAAATAAATGATTATATAAAGTTTTATTTTAATGTCGATCGTTTCACTGTTTATTTGGTCAAATTATTTAAACAGTGAGTGAATTACTTATGATAATGGCGTGCTGGTGAATGACAGAGCGACAGTCCACCCATCCATCCACACATACATACATACATACACACATCCACACACACACATCCTACCGTACGCACACTTCCATGCATGCACACACACACACACATTCATGCACACATACATCCACACACAGACACATCCACACTTCCATCCGCACGCAGACATACATGTACACATACATCCACACGCATACATTCACACATACATCCACACGCATACATTCACACATACATCCATCCACACATACATACACACTTACATCCACAAATCCGCAGATACACGTTTAACGGGTGTACACAGCCACACACACAAACTACAGATACTCAAACAATGCAACAGGTTAGGGTTATTTTAGGTTAAAGATAATAGCCTTCATTTGTAAATGCACCATGGGGGGGGGTCTCTAACATCACTATAGGCTCATCGTAGCTTAAAATGAATACTCATCGAGTAAACATCAGAGCATTCGACTCTTGGTCAGGATGTGACATTTATATCATGATTAAGACAGGTCCCTTACAGGTCTGTCCCCCAGCCTGGCACTACCACAGAGCCACTATGGCCGTTACCCTCACTCTCCCCACTATGGCAGTCAGCGGGGTTCAATAAACAGGGGAACCCAAAGGATCTTCCGTGAGCCTTTAATTAGGCAGGTTCATGAGCCCTTAAAACATGGGACCTCTGCTACAGTCTCATTAAATTTCCTATTCAAGCGACTGGAAGATGCCTTACAGGACTGTCCCCCAGCCTGGAACTGCCCCAGTCCCACTATGGCCGTGACTATGGCCGTGACCCGCACTCTGCACACTGCCGGTCAGTGGGGATGAGTAAACGGAGGAACCCAAAAGAACTGGCCTCACCCATTAGTTACGCTGGTTCATGAGCAGGACCTCTGCGACAGTGTCATTCAAAAAACACACAATTATATTCATCATATTATTTTTATATAATATATTTATACTTAATGATATGTGATTACAGTCATATTTACGTCATATATATATATATATGTGTGTGTGTGTGTGTGTGTGTGTGTGTATAGGTATAATTATAAATAGTTTAAATGGACTGCAACACGGAAATAAGCTGCCCATTGGTGTAATATGGGGGGTTACACAAAAAGCTGGAGAAACTCAGCGGGTGCAGCAGCATCTAAGGAGCGAAGGAGATAGGCGACGTTTCGGGTCGAGACCCTTCTTCAGACTGGTCAGGGATCAGGGAAACGAGAGATATAGACGGTGATGTGGAGAGATAAAGAACAATGAATGAAAGATATGCAAAAAAGTATCGATAAGTAAGGGAACAAGCCATTGTAAGCTGTTTGTGGTGTGAAAATGAGAAGCTGGTGCGACTAGGGTGGGGGAGGGAGATAGAGAGAGAGGGAATATGGGCTTTGCCCACTAGATAGCGCTTACTTTCCAGATCTCCCTTTTCTAATTAGTTTAATTAATTAATGTGCAACTTTTGGCACTGACAAGTTATGACATCCTTCTCAATTATATTTCTTTTTTTGTTCTCAATATTTTATTAGACGTAAGTACCTGTTAATAGAATACTCACTTCTCACGCACATTCGTAATTTTATTAATATTAACAATTGTGTCTTATATATTTCTATACTTTTTTTTGCAAGTAAGAAAAGATAGAGGAAAATAAAGTAAGAGTTGAAAATCAAAAATAAAGAAATGAATGGAGTATTTAAAAAGTTATCCATCATGGGAGATATATCCATGATTTGTTACACGTGATTCTTCATCCATTCCATTATTCAGGCTTCAGTCAGGCTCTCGCACCGATCATTGTTGACCCTTTAGATATTCAATAAATGGAGACCATATCCCTCTGAAAAGATCCAGCCTGTCCAATAGGATAAGCCTTAATCTTTCCAGATGAAGTGTCTCCGACATTCCTGTAATCCACATTTTGATTGTAAGACCTTTCCAGAATTTCAATATTTTTTTTTTCCCAATTATTAAACTGTAATCAATAAAAAATCTTTTTTTTATACACAATTTGTTAATGTGCATTCTCTCCAGAGATGCTACAAGCGTTTGGCTTTTGATGTTATGTAATATTTTAAATTGTTATAGAGCCCATTCTTCTTAATTCTAATTTCATCTACAACCTTGGTGTAAAAATGTCTGAGTTACTCCACATCCTTTTGATGCTGCTTATCAAGGGAGGAAGATCAATCTCCCTGGGGAATGTATATAGGTAGGGGGATGGTTTCAATTCATTATTTCATAAGGCACGACATCAATCTGAATACAAGACAACCACTATGAAAGAGGTGTCTCGACGCTCCTCCATTTGGATGACACCGAACTCCCGCAGCCGCCCCCGAGGGCGTTGAAGTTAAGACGTCCACCAGGCGGGTGGGTATTTGTGGAAAGGGCCCGGGGAAGCGGAAAGGGGTTCTGATTAAGTGTGACATTTCTCAGAGAGATGCTGGTTGGAGTGAAAAAGTGAGGTTCAGGGGAATGTCTGCTGATTTGGGCGAACAGAAACAAAAGCAGAATACACGGACCAGTCGTGAGGCAGCTTGTATTCTTAACAAGGACATTCATATCGTATTATGGGGACTACTGCACCCCTATTTTTGCAGAGGCCGTTCGTATTCCACCCTTTCTGCAGAAGAGACCGTTACTTTCGAACCCCTTCCCCTCTTCCCTGAAAGGAGATGCAAACAAGGCGACCCCGATTCCTTCATTCCACCTCCTCAACCTTTATGTATACATCCCATTTGGCTGAGTAATACCACCATCTCCCTCTCCCCTGCATCCATCCCGAAGACCGAAGCGTCGGCCAATATTGCTCCTGTCTGCTTGCGTTAATTCTTGAGTTCAATTAATCCACAGGCGTATTCCTTGTGTCTATCCCGTGTCTTTCCGGGGGTTGCAACGAAAGTCTCAGCGGGAGAACACAGTCGCTGATCGCCGCCACTCTTTAGCCGCAGATTCCATGGGCCCGGCGGTTACTCCGCTGCTGCACATTGTCGCTACCTGCTCCGCCTTGTTGCTCTGGAGTTTACAGAGCCGTTAGGTCGCCAAGTGTGAAACCCGGTAGACGGGTGTGCTACACTTGAAGTGAACAAGTGAAGGCACCGGATAAGTTCGGCAAAGAGCAAACGTGATCTGTTGGCCCTTCAACACTGAAGGAATCTGATATTTCAGTGACCCGCCAGTGACGGGGTTGGGAAATTAATGGGATCTGGGGATCGGACAAAATACAACAGCCGGGTGTGCAGTGAATGTTCGGCACGCAGTCGGTGCCCTCTGCTATTAAATTGCAGTGTGATAGGAAGATCGGCCCGAATTAATGTGGGAGAGTCACAGAGCAAAATAACCATAATATTCAGCAACAGGGCTGCTGGAATAGGGTAATATAGATCATTTAAAGGATAATTTAATTGCGAAAACCTCTGGAACGTTGTAACCGACCGGGACAGACAGCACAGTCATAACCATCGGATGGGGCATGGAGTAAGATGTAAATGGAGAATGATGGAGGAAAATGTGGAAGATAGAAGCGGGTTCGCGAGAAAAGAAAGCAGAGCCTGCAAACGGTGTGAGTTCTGAAATACAAACAATGAAATTAGCAAAAAGGAGCATAAAGTCTGTCAGAGCAGAGTGGCGCAGCGGAAGCGTGCTGGGCCCATAACCCAGAGGTCGATGGATCGAAACCATCCTCTGCTATTCTATCAATGGATAGTTTTGAGAAAATACCGTTCGTTCACACGCGTGCACAACGCATATTTCGTTTCGTTGGGGTATATTCCTATTCAACAAAAAGGCTTCTCTTCATTGCATCATTTATGAGGATTTATGACACATGGGCCCAGTTGTGCTCGGCCGCTGACCAATTAATTCATAATATTACCTGCTGCATGGAGCTGTGTCCTGGTCATAAGTGATAGGAGTAGCATTAGGCCATTCCGCCCATCTAGCCTACTTCGCTATTCAATCACGGCTGATCTAACTCTCTCTCCTAATCCATTCTCCTGCTTCTCCGCATCACATCACCCCTTGGTGAAGAAGATGAAATGGTGGAGCCAATGGTTCAGCTCCTGTGTTCTTCATTGGAACTTTGCTACAGTTATAAACACGTTCAGGTTCAGTAGCTGAGAGTGGGGTGAGCGGCGAATGGTAGAACAAGGAGGCATCTCGTTAATACTGAAGGTTAGTAGTCTAAGGAACTGGTGGTGGATTGCTAATGGGCAATATCTGTGACATGGAAATAGTGTGATGAAGGGTTTTTGTTCTGAGGAAGTCCATGTCGGAGTGAAGGGAGGGTGGGGACTTTCCACGTGGAAATACACAGGTAGCTGACGGCATTGGGTGCAAGAAGGAACAGCAATTGCTGGATTAACATCGAAGATATGACAAAAAGATGCAGCAAGTTAACTTAGTGGGATGAGTAATATAAGAATAAGTGACGCTTCTCGGTCGAGAAGAAAAATTATTCCGACTTAAACATTCAGTGACCAATTCGTTCTCTACAGAGATGGCGCCTGTCCCGCTAAGTTACTCCAGCTTTTTGTGTCTATCTTCGGCACTCGGTGTAAACCAGACAGAAGGCCGGCCACACTATTCCATCGGCGATTGGGGAACGGAACCGTCTCAAGTGCAGTGTGACTCTGTGACTCGCCCACCCGTCCCGCTGCAGGTTGTTTCGGCAAAAACAGAATAACACTCACAGTTCCGGTTACATGCGTTTAGAAAATAAAAGCTCCTCATTATGAAATAATTCAACACGAGCATGTACTTGAATAAGTGACCGGATCGCGGAAGAATCCAAGAGCACACAAGTCAAACATTGAGAAGTGAATGTTTGAAAGTTGCAGGTTTGTGATCAAAGAAAATCTAAGGTTATTAACATGAAATTCTCCAACCTTAATTAACCAACCCATAAACAACACGTTTCCCGCACCCATTTCTCACCCACCCCCCCCCCTCTACCTACATACAGTTATGCTGCTTTACAATGCATACATACGCGCGGTTACGCGGGAGACCGAGGTTCCCTGACGGGAGAAGGTTCGGTCTAAATGTAACTGGAAATCCATGTCGTATTTTGCACATCTTGTTTAAAACAGTGACCGCACCACATAACGTTGTTGCTGGATTGATCGGTTTATAATATCCGAATTAACTTAATACATACAGTACAGGAGCTCAGAAACAGGCCCTTCGGCTCACCAATACCAGTGTCAACATAATGCAACTTAATGGTAATTTTACTCAGAAGAAGAGTGTCAACCCGAAACGTCACCCATTCCTTCAACCGGAGATGCTTAGTCCATCGTGAAAGAGTTACTCAACATTTTGTGTCTGTGATCTTTTAATCTATCTACTTGCTTACCTGTGGATCTCTAACACCCACCCCCATTTCCCATTTCATGCAGTGCATATTTTGAAATATTCCAAGAATGCCGCTATCCTATCGCTGCTTCCACTCCCCACACCGATTGTGCATTCAGGCACACACCTCTGCCTCAATTTCTGATGATCAGAGAAAAATTCCAAGTGTGTCAAGCCTCACTTTGTAGCTGCTGCCCCTATTTCAGGCATGGCATATAGGTTTTCATTCTGCGAAATCTTTTGCACCTCGCCAAAGCCTCCACACCATTCCTGTAATAGAGAGAACAAAATTGAATGCAAGACTCCAAATGCAGCTTGACAAAAGTCAGAGAGAGCTGCATCGTGACAGCCTGGTTTGGAGAAGCATGAGTTTGAGGCCCCTCTGACCCCGATACGCTGGTGGGAAGTAACCAAGAGGGTCAAAGATCTAGAGCGAGGGTTGCCAACTGGGGTAAATTTACCCCCGGGGGTAAATTGGTTGATTCAGGAACTTAAAAGAATAATGTTAAAAACTGTAACGAAAATGTCCTCTTTGTCGGATACTTTATTATGGTAGAAGTGTAAACTCAATTACTGAACAAATCAGGGCGAGGGTAAGTTAACTGTCGAAAAGTTGCCTGGAATAAACGGGACGAAAAAGGTTATGAACCCCTGCTCCAATGCATTAATGATCTTAAATATATAGACAATAGACAATAGACAATAGGTGCAGCTGTCGGACGTTCGGCCACTTCGAGCCCAGCAATGAACCGTCATTCAATGTGATCATGGCTGATCATCCCCAATCAGTACCCCGCTCCTGCCTTCTCCCCATATCCCCTGACTCCGGGCATCGCTCTGAGTATCTGAGTGTCAAATGTCATGAGGACCATCCTCTCAATGCATCAAGGTTCTACCTCTGGTCAAAATTTTTGTCTGCGGTTGCAGAAGATAATCACAAGCTGTACGTTAATCATCCTATCGTTCGGCCCAAGTGCAACATCTCACTCTTTCTCCGTTTAAATTTTATCGTCCATTCCTCTCCTATGTATGTAGGTGAGCTATATCCCTGAGCTATCTTTACCTGCACGCAACAGCCCCGTTCTGAAATGTGAGCTGCGTGGTCAATTTATTTTCGAACCGCATATCTGTGGTATTAGAGTGGAGACCGGGGTCCCTGCTTGAAATTCAACGCGTCAAATGCCGGCAGAAAGTCAATTAAACAGCACCGGAGGTTAATGTTGAACTTAGATTCAGTGGCACTGACGGCCACCTCGCGAGCAAAAGCGGTGGAATAAATCATACATCGATGAACGATGATTTAAAGTAATCAATACCACAGCCGAAAACCGGGATTAGAATATAGACATAGACAATTATACAATAGGTGCAGGAGTAGGCAGTCGGCCCCTTCGAGCCAGCACCGCCATTCAATGTCATCACGGCTGATCATCCCCAATCAGTACCCGTTTCCTGCTTCTCCCCCATGTCCCTCGACTCCGCTATTTTTAAGAGCCTATTCTAGCTCTCTTTGAAAGCATCCAGATAACCTGCTTCCACCGAGGCGGCAGAGAATTCACAGACTCACAACTCTCTGTGAGAAAAAAGTTTTTACTGTCTCGTTGTCAATGGCTTCCTCCTTATTCTGATCTAGTCTATCTATCTATCTATCTATCTATTTATCTATTTATCTATTAGCATCTATCTATTATCTATCTATCTATCTATCTATCTATCTATCTATCTATCTATCCTAAGCTATCTATCTATCTATCTTATCAATCTATCTAGCTAGTCTATCCTATCTATCTATCTATCTATCTATCTATCTATCTATCTATCTATCTCTCTCTATCTATCTATCTATCTATCTATCTATCTATCTATCTATCTATCTATCTATTAATCTATCTCTATCTATCTATCTATCTATCTATTCTATCTATCTAACTACTATCTATCTATCAATCTATCTATCTATCTACCACATCTAACCATCTACTCTAAAACCCCCCTCCATCCGCCCCTATCTCTCCCTCTCCATTCTCTATCTGCTTTTTCCCTATCTCTCTGCTGCACCCGTCGCTCTCATTCTCTCTCACACTATCACACGAAATAATACATACCCTATACTACCCCGCCTCTCTCTCTCTCTCCCAAAGACACTCTCTCCCCCCCCCACTTCCTCTCTCACTCTCTCTCTATCATCCTTCTCTCTCTCTCTCTTCTCTCTCTCTCTCTCTCAACTCTCTCTCTCTCTCTCTCTCTCTCTCTCTCTCTCTCTCACTCACCTCTCTCACACTCACCCTCTCCCTCTCTCCCTCTGTCACTCTCTTTCACTCACACTCACACTTCTCTGTCTCTCTGTCCTCATCTCTCTCTGTTCTCTCTCTCTCTGTCTCTCTCGCTCTTCTCTCTCTCTCTCTCTCTCTCTCTCTCTCTCTCTCTCTCTCTTACGGAGATGCGTAAACACTTTTTTCACCCAGAGAGTGTGAATGTATGGGAATTATCTGACTCAGAAGGCAGTGGAGGCCTATTCTAGGATGCTTTCAAGAGAGGAGTTTGATGGAGCTCTTAAGATAGCGGAGTCAGGGGATATGGTGAGAAGCCAGGAAGGGGGTACTGATTGCGGCTGATCAGCCAAGATCACAGTGAATGGCGGTGCTGGCTCGAAGGGCCGAATGGCCTACTCCTGCACCTATTGTCTATTGAGCGCAAGAAATAAGGGGAGTTGCACTTTGTAGGGCGGCACAGCGGCGCCTACTACGTTTAGCCCATTTCATCATATCATATCATATACTTATTAAAAGTCTGATCTTGTACATGTATATATATATATATGTATGTATGTATGTGTGCGTATATGTGCGTGTATGTGGTTGTCTTTACAACTTCGCGAAAACACAACGCGGTAACAATTACATTTTTACAATATTCGATTGACATTTTCCCCGCCGAGACCGGAATCACTTTATCTGAACATTTTATGCATTCTTTCTCCACTTATTCTCGACTCATTACTGATTAAAAGTATTTAAAAAGTCAAAAGACTGAAATTAAAATCACCGGTTTAAACTGATGTCACAATGGCTCGACTAGCAATAAGGGAGGGCGAATTGCTATTGCAACACGCCCCCCAGGGTCAGTTGCAAATTGGAGTTTTTGTATAAAGATTCTCTGCTGAGGAAGGAAGGGGAATGCTGGGACCTTACGTTCGGGAAACGGCGAGTCTGGAGGACCACGCTTCCGTGGGGTCTCCGTGTAGGGAACGAGTGTGATCGGGGAGCAGACCTAACGGGTTTGCTCTTGGTCTAGTACACTTAAAAGTAATGATCTTGGTACGTGTTGTCATATGTGTATGTATCTGTGTGGTGCATGTGGTTGTCTTTACATCTTCGCAAAATACTACGCGGTAACGAAAACATTTTTACACATATTCCGATTGACATTTTCACCCCTCGTGGCCGAGATCAACCTCACTGAACATTTTATGTTCTATTCTCTCGCGTATTACTGATTAAACGTAAGGTAAGAACGCAGTTTAAAAACATCAAAACCACACTTTCGAATTGAAAACGACCAGCTTTCACCGGAGTGAAGTCATAATGGTTCGGCTACACTTGACGCATCGTACTGCAGATTTCATTCTATATTTGACCCCGTTATTCGCGTTAAAAGCCTTTAAAAATGAAACCCTTCACAAGATGGTTACAGATTCTGATTCACATGTTTCCCCTCTGGGCAGAGGTCGCTTTCACTGAACATTTTATGCTTTATTTCTCGACTTATTACTGATTAAAGTTTCAAAACGACCAGAATTCAATCTGATGAAGTTACAATGGCTCGGCTAGCAGTGACGAGCAGGAAAAACACTCTGAACTTTCCACTTCACAAGAGGTGGAGGGCGAAGTTGAGGTTGCAACACGCAGGGCAAGTGCAATTAGAATATTTGTTTCAAGCCCACTGCTCAAGGAGGCAGGGGAGTGCTGGAATCTTACGTTCGGGAACCGGCTTGATGTTGGAGGACCACGGCCCCCCGTGGGTGCTACGTCGTGTGAACGGGAGCGTTGAGGAAGCAGATCCAACGGGGACTACATTGCCTCAATGTTTTAAAAAATTCTCTCGGTTAGTCTCTGCTGGTACCCCGCCACCATAGCGACAGGCTCTCGTTCTATTTACCCATCATGCCTTTGCGCGAAAATGTGACCTAATCCTATTCCTATCAAAGACTCTGTTTCCCCCCCCCCCCCCCTCCCATAAAGTGCTCTCCTGGAGGATAGGCCAGGAGGCTGAGGTGAGGAGATTACGTATTGTGCGAGAGGATGGACGCTGCAGTGAGGAAATGAAAGGTTGAGCTAATTCAGTGTGATGCTTGTTGCCGCTTTGAGAAATCAGGAACATTGCTTTTTAGTGCCTCTGGCTACAATTGTGGAACGTGTCCAGGTTCAGCGGCTCCGAAGGACGCGTTGGGGGCACTGGACGTTCAGCCAACTGGATGACCTCATGCAAACGAGAGTTTCCTGGACAGGACCCTAACAGCGGTCGAAGAAGCATGACCCGAAGATACCAAAAGTGAGAAGGTGGTGCCGGCCTCTCCCTGTGTGGACGATGAGGAAGGGAAGGAAGCCTGAGTGCAGGAGAACCCCGGGGGATGAACCTCTTGAGATCACAGGTAATGCCTTGCATGATACGCTCTTGAAGCTGTCGGGACTGAAAACACTGCCAGTCTGACGGCGGGCAGGTTGCGAGTCAAAACGAGTCGCCAAAGCAGAACGGATGAGACAGATGTCAGGCAGATGCCATGGTAGTAGTCGGGGAATCATCGTGAGAAGTAACCGACAGGGGGCTTTCTGCCGAAACAAGCGGGATTTCAAGGATGGTGTGTTGCACTCCCTCGTGCCCGGATCCAGGACGTCACGATCCGATTGCAGCCAGCATCCTCAAGGCTGAGCAGCCGGAAGTGGTAGTGCATTTCGGCACAAACCCAAGTGACTATCGGTAAAAATAGGAAAAAGATTCTGCAACCGTGACCATCAGAGAGCTCGGAGAAGGCTGACAAGCAGGAAACTACCAGGGGAGTTACTTCCGATTTGCGTCCAGTTTCTCGTGCAAGTGAGGACAGGAAGAGGGAGATTAGGCGATCTTAATTCGTGGTTCAGGAGATGGTGCAGGGCCAGGTATTTAGATTCTTAGACCACTGGATATTTTTGGCGGCTAAGGTGAATTGTACAACGGGATCGGTTGCACCGTAACAGTCGAGGGACAGCATTCTGAAGAGGGCAGTTATGCCACTGCTTACACGGGTGGGTTTAAACTAAATAGTGGTGGGGGGGGGGGGACAATTCGAAAAGACAAGGATGGAGTTAAAGGGAAAGAGAGTACAGGAAAGGTTAAGAAGGCACCGGAATTAACGGGGACGGAATACTCACGAGGGCGTAGGAGAGTATGGCCAAATCAAATACGAATCGATGTGAAAAGGTGAAGGTGAGTAATGGATTAAACTATATTCTATATGAAAGCACGAAGTATAAGAAGTAAAGTGGTATGAGAGCTTGCGACTCGGTTAGAGCTTGGTAGATATGACATTGTGGGGATTACAGAGGCATGACTGCAGGATAATCCGGACTGGGAACTGAATATTCCGGTTGTACGTCCCATAGTAAGGACGGGCATCTGGGCAGTGGAGGTGGGGAAGCTCTGTTGGTGAGGGAAGGAATTCAGTCCCTTGCTAGAGGTGACATACGACTGACGACGTGGTCGCTGCGGGAGAATAGGGGAATTGTAAAGTTTTGAAGACGCTAATGGGAGTTATCTACAGGGTAGGGTGTAAGTTGCAGCAGGAGTTAAAATTGGCATGTAACAATGGTAATGCCACTGTGGTTATGAGATATTTCAATATGCATGTAGACTTGGAAAATCAGGTTGGTTCTGGACCCCAAGAAACAGAGTGTGTAGAGTGCCACCGAGATAGATTCTTACAGCAGCTTGTACTGGAGCCTACCAGAGAGAATGTAATTCTGGATTTTGTTGTGTCTAATGAACCAAATTTAACAAGGAACTCGAGTTAAAGGAACCGCTTGCAGGTAGTGACCATAATATGATAAGTTTTACGCTGAAATTTGAGAGGGAGAAGGTTAAATCTGAAGTGCAGTGTTGCAGTTGAACAACTGAGATTATGAAGGCATGAGAGAGGAGCTGGACGACTGGAAAAGGATCCTAGCAGGAATGACGGTGAAAGATCTTATTGGCAGGAATTTCTGGGCATAATCCAGAAGATGCAGGGGATTTTCATTCCAAGAGACGAATAAACATTTCTAACAGGTGTAAGAGTCAACGTGGCTGATAAGGGAAATCAGGGACGTGTATAAAACTAAAAAAAAGTGCATAACATAGCAAAGCGTAGCGGGATGCCAGAGGATTGGTAAATTTTCATAGGACAACACAGAAGGTAACAAAAGTGCATGCGGGTTGAAAAGATGAAGTTACGAGGCAAAGCTGGCCAACAGTATAAAGACGGATAGATAAAAAACTTATTTGGCGTGTTAAAGAAAAAATACCAGTAAAGACTAACGTGGGTCCCTTGAAGGCAGAAACAGGAGAAATTATTTCGGGGAACAAGGCAATAGCAGAAGAGTTGAACTTTAGTTATGTCTTCACTAAGGAAGATACACATAATATCTCAGGTGTACTGGAGGACAGAGGAATCTAGAGAGCCAGAGGAACTGGAAGAAATTTGTATCAGACGTGAATATAATTGGGTGGTCTGATGGTACTGAAGGCTGATAAATAAATGCCCCCAATCCCCAGGCTGTTGGTTTGCAACCCAGGGTACTCGAGGAGGTGCTCTGGAAAGTGTTGACGCCATTGGTGGTCAATTTTCAATGTTCTATAGATTCTGGATTAGTTCCTGTGGATTGGAGGGTAGCTAATGTTATCTCTATTTTCAAGAAAGAAAGCGAGACAGAAAACTGAGAATTATAGACCGGTTATAGCCTGACATCGGTCGCGGGAAGCATGCTGGAGTCAATTATTAACGATGTGATCATTTGGATAGCATAAAACAATTAGGTCAATCTTCTGGAATTTTTTGAGACGTGACAAGGTATAAAGCGAACCCGTGGATGTATTCGATTTGGACTTTCAGAAAACCTTTGATAAGATCCCACACAGCAGATTAGTGGGCACATTTTAGAGCTCATGGCCGAATTGGGTATTGGCATGAAATAGAGAATTGTTGGGGTGGCAGTCAGGAAACAAAGAGTCGGAATAAACGGGTCCCTGTCAGAATGACAGGCAGTGGCAGGTGGAGTGCCGCAAGTCTCGGTGCAAGGGCCGATATCCGCCCCGCCCCCGAATTACAATATAATAATGATTTAGATGATGCAATTAAAACTAAATCGAGCAAGATTGCTGTTATCATATAGCTGGGTGGCAGTGTGAACTGCAAAGAGGATGCTAGGACTTTGCAGATTGACTTAGACAGGTTGAGTGACTGGGCCACTGGATCTCTTTAAGAATAAAGGGAGACCATTTAAAACCTGAATGAGAATAAAATTTCCCCCCAGAGAGTTGTGAATTGTGGAATCTCTGCCACAGAAAGCAGTGGAGGCCAATTCACTGGGTGAATTTAAATGAGAGAAAGGTATAGCTCTAGGGGCTAGCATTTCTTAATAATCATGGGATATACGGAAAGACAGGCAATGGTTACTGGTTGTGGATGAGCAGTCATGAACACAATCAATGGCGGGGTGTGCCGCTCGTCCTGCAGCTGTTTCAATATTTCATGTTTCTATGTTAACTTTTATAGATCAGACGTATTGGGTACTTCAGCGCACTGTTTACATTATCCTTGAAATTCTCATTCCCTCTCCTCTCTCTCCCTCACTATCTCTCTACCCAGTGCGCATCAGCAAGCATTCTATGTTTCACTAACATTACAATTAGATATAATGGGTACATCACGGCGCTCTTCATCTGTTCTCTGAATTTGGTTTGTGTCAGGGCATATATTGCGGTGTTGTACAGGTACTCAAAACTTGAAGCATGAACGCAACTGATTCGAAGTCACTGCCCTTGACCATACGGAGTCCGAATACACGCTCGGACAATACATATATTACTTGTGTGGTCCCATAACAATAGGAAACTGCCGGATATAAGCAGAAGAGGAGAACAACGGGATTTCCTTCGATTCTCATCTCCGGACCGTCATTATCTCCAGTATTACGGCCACGGAGCCCTCTGCGGACTCGACCGGTACATTAAAATGTGTCTGGCGCAGTCAGTGAATTGAGCAACAGCAACAGAATAATGAACCGCAACAACGCCATTAAGATGATTGTCAGCAGCTCAAATATAGACCATGAAGTTACGTTTAAGAAAGCCTGTTTCAAGACGCAGCCCCTGGGTAGTTGTCCACATTGTATTCTGGGCCCATTGTAAAATACCAGGGCACACTTATATTTAAACAGCTAAATACACACACAATCCACATAATAAACTGTCGCCGTTCTGTCTCGGTGCCTACTTTGCTTTCACATTCTGATAGCAAATGGCCAAGAATCGATCCAATGTAACCGCCCGTCAACCAGACAGAGATTAGCGGTGGCTGAAACCACTAGGACCAGATTAGTGGAACAGACAGGCGTTAAATTGAGGAATGACCGTGGGAAATACATACAAAAACAGTTCTCAATAAGACGTCGGTGATGATGACCAGGAGATCGGCTATTGACATTCCCACCAGTAGCGAGTGATGCATTTGGAGAGACCACACTCCCCCGCGGGACAGGATCAGTATCGTCAGCAGGTTCACTGCAAGCGAAAGAAAAAAAAATAAGAAATTCATAGCTCAGATCAACGACGACTCAGAGAAACAATTGCCGCAGAAACCGCTTTAACAGAGAAAGAGAAGCTGCAGGAATAACTCCGCGGGTCAGGCAGCATCCCTGGAGAAAATGGATAGGACAACATTTCAGGTCGGGGCCGCTCTTCAGACTGATTGTACGCGAAATAAGGCTGAAGAAAGGAGATGCAAGACAAAAGCGGTGGCGGAGGCAGGCAAGGAGGGGAACGAATGGGGGTGGACGTCGATAGGCAGATGTTTGAACAAAGGCGAGAGATGCAACTATCAGAACTTTTGATACAAGAGGATTGAAGATTGCCGGAGGATGCGCCCAGAGGAAAGAGGTTACGTTGAGGAAGAATGGCAGAGTAGGAGCGAATCTACGTGAGCCACTGGAAAGTTCTTGGCGTCATCGTCGTTTAAACTGTGTTCCAGAAGGATGTTGCCTCACCTGTTGAGTAACTACTGCACGTAGTGGGTCTTTCTTTAAAACAATAACTCGTTATAAACACATTGGAGTCGGTCGTGATACCAGATAATTAAGCTATAAGCTATGGCATCTACGACCAGTTTTCAGTATATACATAATGCGTGTAAATAAAATAAAACATCACGATATTATTTGACGCCGAATAAACACTAACTGGTTTGGAAATACGTATGGAGGAACCACACGGGATATTTGCACGTTGTTAAAATGGACAATATACATTTGTAATGGAGATGAGTTGCATGAGGGGAATAATGACAAAGTGCAGAAGGCAGGGAAATGGACCAGAGTCAATGCGCATACAAAGGGCATTCGGGTAGTGTGTGGTTGGGATGAGACCTGATAATGATGTAGTGCTGCAGCATCAGTTATGGAGGGTGAGGCGAGTTGGGTCGCGATAATGTGGAAGGTGCAGCGATAGGACTGGGCAGGGGTTATGTGCAGAGCGATTAGACAAGGCGGAAGTAAGCGCAGGGATCAGGGCCAAGGTGAAGTGCAGTGGGGATTGAGCAGGGTGAAGCTGTGGTGGAGAGTGCTCCGGATGAATGCACGGTGGGAGTGCGGAGGGGATTGCGCAGGGTGAATGCGAAATAAGACTGGGCAGGGTAAAGATGCACTGGGGACATGCACATGTAGGCGCAGGGGTGTGATTGGCAAGCCGGTTTGAAAATTGCAAGTTGCCATGTTGAACCTTCAGTAGAAACGCTACCCTTGAGCAATGGGAACGAGCTGTGTGCATGCCGAATGTAAGTTCATAAGTTTCCTAAGTGATAGGATCAGAATTAGTCGACTGTGCCATTCAATGATGGGTAGATTATCTCTCCTAATCCCATTCTCCGGCCGCCCCCCATTACCCCCGAGACACCAGCGTTGAGCAAGAATCCAATGGGTTGGACGAATGACTGCCATACGTAGGGTTGTCGACAAATGAGTGGCGTGAGTGCTAGTTTGCCTCGATTCGTGAACACATTGTCTGGCAGTGTAGTGTGATTTTAATTTACCAATTCTGCTCGTTCGCTGAATAATGGGCAGAGAGCAGATGAGGTGGGAATCAGAACTTATCACTCTGCGGGGGAACGGCAATGTTATTATAAAACGTAAGGAAACGAAAGCATCTCGCAGTTTATTGTACGTGAAGATCATCTGCGGATTTTAACAATGGTGCAAGGCAGAGTGAAGGCGCAGTCCTGATTCTGGCAAGCCGGGACAGTTGGTGGGTGGCCCGGATAGTGATATTACTACTTTAGAAAAGGATATATCTATTGCACACCGATTAATTCACGTTTCTATCATAACCCATGGACTGGCTCGGGGAAACATACTATTGTCAGGCTGCAAGCTTCGTCTGGACAGTTATTTGAGGTATTTGGAATCGTGATGCACTCCTCGGTCGACACCATTCTGCAGTTTGCTTTAATAATGAATATCATGTCTTAAATTGAAGCACCTTCATGCAAATAACAGTTACCAACCAGAACGCAGGACACATATGTGGGTCTGCCGGTTATCACACATTTTAATTTCCATATCCTTCCCGTTCCCACACTGACCTTTCTCTCCTCCATTGCTGAATGCGGCCAACGCAATTGGAAGAAAGCATCTCATATTTAGCTGGGAAGCTCACCGCGGGAGGTGGCATGCATGTTCATTTATCTCACTTCATTATCCCGGGATTCCCTCTCTCTCGATCCCTCTCCGACCAAAGTCGCACCAGTCGTGTTTTCGCCCAAAAAAAAGCTAACACATTCATGACCCCATTATTATCGTTACTTTTTTGCATATGTTCTGGTCAGTGTTCTATAACTCTCTACATCATCCCTTTATCTCTCGTTTTTCATTTCCCGTGAATTTTCCATCTGAAGAAGGGTCCCGAACCGAAATATCACCCATTCCTTCACTCCAGAGATGCGGCGTGTCCGCTGATCTACTCCAGCTTTCTGTGTCCATCTCCAACACATCTGCTACTTTTCTATCAAGCAGAGTTCCAACTTCCAAATAACCAGTGGAATGTATATCCCGAATGGTCGGCGTGTCCACTGTGCCTATATATAAACAGGTGAAAAGCGACGAAAAGGCTAGCAGGCGGCTGAAAGCGCACATACACCCACGTTCCGAAGGTCAGATTTCGTGGTCTGATCTAAATCTCCTGATAACGGAAGGAAAAGTCCTTGTACAGCACACTCTAATTTCGAGTCAGTGTTCAGACAGGTTGGGATTCGAGGACCACAATACATGTCTTAATTACTAGTGTTACTCCGCAGATTATATCGGCATCGTGCTACTCTGCTCTCCTCAACTGAATGCCCTGGACCGTTCCGCATTAAAATCGAAAAGTGTCCACTGCCGACCTGGGCACCGGGCATTCGTTCCACACATTCACACAATATAAAAAACATTGTCGCAGATCATAGTTTACATTATGACACGGGGTTACCTCGAATGCAACGTTAGGATTGAGAAAATACCGCAACACAGTATGAAGAGAGAGGAGTGCAGCAAAGCCACAATCTGTGTCTCAAATGAATTGACGGATGCAACTAGGATCTAAGTTGTGGGAAGTAACAGTCAAAGGAACTGCAAATCTGTTTTAAGCCGAAGATCGACGCAATGGAGTAACTCAGCTTTTCAGAGAGCATCTCTGAAGTCGCGAACTGCTGGCGTTTCGGTTCGATCCCTTCTTCAGACTGAGAGTCGGGGAAAGTGAAATGAGAAATATAGACGATGATATAGAGAGAAAAATATAACAAACTAAAGAGGGGACTCGCAACACAAACGGTCCGAACGACGGCGGTTCCGCCAAACAGCTCTCATTGCTAGTTGTTTTTTAGGTGACGACGCGTACCAGACAATGACTCAACAAGACTATTTTTAAATGGTACGAACGTGCGTGGAGGATGAATGAGAGATAGGGAATGCAGGGGTTACTTGAAATAAGAACATTCAATTTGCACCACACTGAGAACTCAGCGAGGTAGGCAGCATCTCAGAAGGAGATGGACAGGCAACGTTTCCTATCTCAACCTCCATTTCTCTCTCCAGATACTGCCTGAGCGCCCGAGTTCCTCCAGGACCTTGTGCTTTGTTCAAGGTTGAAGAATCTGCAGCTTATTCTTGGGTTAATAGCAAACCCCCGGCATCATAGAGTCACCAAGATAAAATACCACTTGCAGAAGTGAATTTCGACTCACCGGGAATACCAATCGCTGCCAGAACGGGACAATAAATGGGACATTATTTGATCCAAAATCCAAACTTCCCCATTTTTCCAAAAGTGACGATTCCACGCCTGATGTATCACAGCAGCCCAGTGCAAACTATGTGCCGAGATTGCTCCTCACGTGTCTTAATATAGTGGACAGATGTCCCGAGCGACACCAGTCCTCCCTGATCATTGACATTAGTTTACAGTTTAAGAAAAAAACAACGTACGTCAAATGCTCCCAAGGATAATAACATCTATTGGGAATCTCAGCAATTTACAATAAACACGTTAAACAGCAGAATGCCATTTTAAAATTACAGAGAGAGCGCATTGGGTGAAAGTTTCAATGGTTACTTCTGCGAAAAAAAGCAAATGATGATCTATAGTGAAGTCAGTTTATTATCTGAAAGGTATCCGATTAGGAAATGGCGGAGGGTGTTCGGAGATTTGTGTCCTTATTTATCGGTCACTGAAAATAAGCATGCAGGAGTGCAATAGGACAATAGACAAGAGGTGCAGGAGTAGGCCATTCTGCCCTTCGAGCCAGCACCGTCCATTCCATGTGATCATGGCTGATCATCCACAATAGTACTGTACCCGCTCCTGCCTTGGAAACAAATGGCATGTTGGCCTTCATAGCGAGTTGATTTGAGTATAGGAAACAAGTGTGATCTACTGCAGTTGGTACAGGGCGCAGGTGTGACCACGCGTGGACTATTATTTGCAGTGTTGATCTGCTAATTTGAGGAGCGACATTCTTGCTATTGCGGGAGTGTAGCGTAGGGTCACTCGTCTAATTCTCGGAAAGATGACGCGCCTGACGTATGATGCAAATTATGGACGACTGGGCTTTCGTTCACCGGATTTTTTAACAGTATGAGAGGGGGGTCATATAGCATCACAGACCACATTCTACGGGATTGGGCAGGCTAGATGCAGGTAAAATGATCCGATGTTGAGGGGACCAGACGCACGGGTCACACTTTAATGAACAACGCGTTCAGCTTTTCGGTCAGGAAGGGGACAGCTGATGACAGCCGAGAACTAGCGAACTAGGTGGAAATCTTTGCACAGAAAGGCAGTGAATGACCAATTCTCACTATTATCTTTTATTTATACGGGCGTGTTAGATTGTAGCTGTGAGAGGGCTAACGGAATCAAGGGAGTGCCAGCCGACCACAGGGTTGTACTGATTTTGGCCGCTCAGCCCTATCACAGTGGAATGGCGGTGCTGGCTTGAAGAGCGAATGGCCTATTCATGCATCCTATTTTCAATGTTTCTATATTTTATGATACAAAGCGGCGGATCTGGCGGGCACCCGAGGAGAAATCTGGAATATTCTGGTCTGTGATCGCACTGACCAGGAACATCCAATGAACATTGCAGCGAAATGAACCGCTGATGTTGAATTTTAAATTACGTGACAATAGTCAATCGTGCTTTTAATCGTCAGACGTTCCAGTTGAACAATGAAAAATTACTTGCCGCTGCACAACATAATATGTAAACATCTACCCCGGTACCATTATAAAAAGGTGCGAGAATAATCCAATTTCAGTTTTCTAGTGAAAAAAAAACACATACTCACCACACACTATACATATAGATAGAATACTATAAATATAAAAATATAAATATATCTATAACTATATCTATATATATATATATATTAT
>JAVHYY010000128.1:0-17500 GCA_035221665.1 Okamejei kenojei
CAAAGCGGAGAGGGAGAGAGATTAGCAGCGAGATAGAGGGGGAGAGAAGGAGTGATAAAAATTAGAGAAGAGAGCGAAATAGGGAGGAGAGAGATGGGAGTGAGAGAGGAAGAATAGAGATCAGAAGATTATAGGAGAAAGAGAAAAAAAAAACAGTGGAGTCAAAAATAGAAAGTAGTTAGTTTTAAGAAGAGGAGGGAAGATAGGTGAGGGAAGAGCAACAACTGATTAGCTGCCTTCCGGTCAACTCTAGTATATGAAAGAGTAAGGATAGAGTCGAGCGAGAGGAGAGCATATAAAGCAGGGAAACGGAGAGGAGAGTGATAGGAAAAGAGAGGTGAGAAAAGGCAAAGAGAGAAGAGAGAAGAGAGAATAGAAAAAAGAGCAAAAAAAGAGAGAAGTAGATGAAGAGAAAGAGGAGAGAGAAGATAGAGAGAAAAAAGCGAGTCGTCGAGAGTGAGAAGAGAGGCAAATGGAGAGAGATAGAAGAGAGGGGGTGATAGAAGGAGAATGGGCAGAGACGGGGAAAGATGTGCGAGAGTTGAGAGGGAGAGGGAGACGAGAGAAACACAAAGATGGGAGGGTTGCCGGGGGAACAGGGGGGGGGGGTGGCAGAAACAAGGAAGAGAGAAGAAAAGAGAGAAAGCGAAAGAAAGAGAGAAGAAGGAGACAGAGAGGAGACGGGAGAGACAGGGGGGGCTCACAAATACGGGTGCGGATGGTGGGGCGGTGTGAAGGGGTTGGGGGGTAGGGGTTGGGGCTGGTGGGGAGAGGGAGGAACGGGAAGGAAAAAGAAAGGAGAGAGAGAAGGAGAGGAGGTTGTGAAGAGAAAAAGAGGGAGGAGGCGGAGAAGAAATACAGGAGGGGCAGGGAGGGGGGGGTACGAAAGAACAGAACAAAAACGATAAAGGGAAGGAAGGAGAACGAGGAACAAATAATAGAGAGTAAAGAGCAAGAGAGAGATGACTAAGGAGGGAGCAGAGGAGAGAAAAGAGAGAGAAGTAAAACAAGTGAGTGAAGAGATAGAGAGAGAGAGAGAGATATTGTAAGAAGGGAGAGCCGAAGTGAGAGAGGGGAAAGGTTGGAGGGAGCAAACGTAGAACTCGAGGTAAAGAGAGTGGCGGGGGAGAAAAAGAGTGGGAGGAGAGAGAGGGGGGAAGGAGAGAGAGACAAAATAAGAGAGAGGAGAAGAGAGAGAGAAGAGATAGGCGGGGAGAGAAGGAGTAACAGAGAAATTTGAAAAGGGAGAGGGAAGAGAGACGAAGAAGAGCAATAGAGGTGAGAGAGAAGCAAGAGGAGAGAGAGAGAGGAGAAGAGAGAAAATGATATAAAAGTAAGAAGAGAGCACAGGAGAGAGTGAAGAGTGAGATAGGAAATGGGAGAGAGAGAGAGGGGGGGAGAGGTGGCGAGAAAGGGGGTGAGGGGGGAGAGAAGAGAAACCGGGGAGAGAGTGAGAGAGAGGGAGATTGAAAAGAAAAAAATGATAGCGGGTGAGAGAGAAGAGAGCGAGGACATGAATAAGAGAGAGAGAGAGCATAGAAGGAAGGGCAGAAGAGATAAAGAGAGAAGCAAGAAGAGCATCCAAACAAGTGCAAGGAGAGAAAGAGAAGAGACGCGAGAGCGAGAGAGTATGAGAGAGTGGGACGTGAGGGTGAGTGTGTTGATGCGAGAGGAGAGGGGAGAGGGAGATAGTGGTGAGAGGAAGAGATAAGAGGGATAATAAAAGAGAGAGTTGAGAGAGAAGGGGGGGCGAGCGGGAAGAGAGCGGATCGGGGAGAGAAGAGATCCGAAGACGAGAGAATGAGAGCGAGAGCGCGAGAAAGAAAGCAATATAGATAAGTAGAAGGCGAGGAAGAGAGAAAAGATTCAAAGGAGGAGAGCAAGAGGGAGAAGAGCGAGCGAAGAGAGATAAGAGAAACCAAAAGTGAGAAAAAATAAAAGGGAAGGGCGAGAAAAAAGGAGGAGGAAAAAGAGAAGCAAAGAGAGCAGAGCCGAGCGAGGGAAGAGGAGAGAAAAAGAGAGCGTAGAAAGAGGAGCGAAAGATATAGTGTCGAGTAGAGAGAAGAAAATAAAGAGGAGGGGCGTGAGAGGTGAGAGGGAGGCGCGCGCGAAAAAGAAAAGAGAGAGGGAGACGAGAGAGAGAGAGAGCCCAAATGGATTGCGAGAACGCGGGAGAAAGCAGAGATAAAGAGAGGAGAGGAGGAGGGAGGAAAGATGGACGCGACAAACAAAGGAAGAAGAGGGCTAGTGGGGGAGAGAGGCTGAGAGCATGAGGAGACAGACGAAGAAAACCTCGCGCGAAGCGAGCGACGGGAGAGAGGAGAGAGACGGGGGTGGGGGGGGGGGGTAGAAACAAGAGAGGAGAAAGAGAGGAGAAAGAGAGATCAAGCGAGAGAGAGACCGGAGAGAACCCCCACCGACACCCCCAACACACCCCCATCCGCCACACCACCAAACCCAGAACCAATCAAAAAACAGCTGAGTGCGAGGGGAGGCGCGCTGGGGCGCTCAGTGAGAGAGAGCCGAAGGAGAAACGCAACAAGAGAGAGAGAGAAAGAGGCCCGAGGAGAGCGCGAGAGAGAGAGAACGAGCGAGCAGAAGAGAGAGAGAGAGAAGAGAGAGACCGCGAGCTCGAGAACACAAGAGCGTAGAGCGACGAGCACGTCGCGAGCCCCTCTACTCCTATTCGCTATCCCATCCTCGTTCTCTCTTCCTCTCAAACACCCTCAACAGCCCCCCCTTCTCTCTGTCTCTATCTTCACTTTGCTCCTCCATCTTTCTCTCTCTCTTTCTCTCTTCCTCCCCTCTCTGTCTCTCTTTCGCTCTTCTACGTCCACCCTCTTTATCTCTCGCTCTCTCTCTGTCCTCTCTCCTCTCTCTCCTCTCCACTTTCCCCCTCTCAACATCTCTCCCCCTCTCTCTTCTCTCTCTCTCCCCTCTCTATCTCCTCCCTCCCCCCTTCCCCACTCTCTCTCTCTCTCTCTCACTGCCCTCTCCCCCCTCACCTCTCTCGCTCTCTCTCTCCCTTCTCTCTCGCAATCCCCCTCTCTCTCTCTTCTCGCCCTCTCTCTCTCTCTCGCTCTCTCTCTCTCTCTCTCTCTCTCTCCCTCCCTTCAATCTCTCTCTCTCTCATTCTCTTCTCTCTCTTCTCTTCTATCTCTTCTCTCTCTCTCTCTCTCTTCTCTTCTCTTATCTCTCTTCTCTCTCGCGTGAGTGAGGCCAAAAGCCTGTGTGAGTGGGTGATGCAGGAAACCGCGAAAATTACCAGCCGGAAGCCGAGAGTGAGTGAGTGAGCCAGAAGCTATGATGTGAGCGAGTGAAGTCTAGAAGCCGCGATGAGTGAGGTCCAGAAAGCCAAAGTGAGTCCAGAAGCCGTGAGCCGTGCAGAAGGCTCCCGTCGGCCACCAACAAGAACAGTTCATTCAGCCCACGACGGCCTGGCCATCCAGAAACCAGTCCCTTCAGTCTGAAGAAGGGTCTCGACCCGAAACGTTGCTTTTTCCTTCGCTCAATAGATGGTGCCTCTCTCGCTGAGTTTCTCCAGCATGTTTTTCAACCTTGGGCCCACAACACCAGTACCTCGTAAGAAAAGTCCATTCGGTCCTCAATGTCCATACTAGCTGTCTGGAAACCAATACCTTTAGCACACAAGACCCGTACGAGCCCTCCAGAAAGAATCCTCCCCAGGTTACAGGACCACCCCCCGCTTGATGCGATTTCCATCCCCGTTTGCAGCATGCTCCTGCATACCCGACCGAAGCCGTCTCCTCCCAATCCCCCGGCTGCAGGAGTTTCAACACCCTCACGCACCGGCCACCGCCTGAAGCCGTCCCTGTCCGTAGCTGCATGACGCTTCCCAGACCTCCCCACCCCCCGAGATCCCCCGCCTGAAGTCGCCCCCCGACGGCTGCATAGTCCAATCCCCCCATTCCAGGGGCATCACAGCCGCTGCTGAAGTATCGGTCCTCCACCGGCTGCAGGACGCTTCCCTACTGGAGCCGTCCAAATGATCACTGCGGGATGCCTCCCCACCCCACAGGATCACCGGCAGCCCCCGTATGAAGTCGTCACCCTCCCCCAACAGCAGGACGCTCCCGCCAACCGCCCCCGCGAGTCGCCGCCCCGTCCCCAGCTGCAGCATGCTCTGCACAACAGGCCGCCGCCTGAAGCCGGCCCCCACACCCCACCGGTCCCCGTTTGAAATAGACCCATCACCAGCGGCAGGCCACAGGAATGGCAGGGGTAGGCAATGCCACCGGCAGTGCCATCGGCAGTGCCAGGCCACGGCAACAGTAGCTCATGGCAGGTGCAGGCCACGGCAGTGATCGGCAGTGGCAGTGATAGGACAGACTAGTGGTGGCTAGTCAGCGGCAGCGACTAGGCCACAGCAGCGGTTTAGGCTAGGGCAGCAGTCGGGCTACCCCAACTGAGCCGTCCCCGTCTTGCTGCCAGACGCTCCTGAGCCAACCCCCGCCGAAGCCTTCCCCATTCCCCTCACCAGCTGCAGGAGGTAAAACTTGCCCACCCCCTCGCCACACCACCGCCCGCCAGAAGCCGTCCCCCAAACACGGCTGCGGGACGCTCCCCGCAAGCCCCCGCCTGAAACCGTCCTTTCCGCCGGCTACAGAACGCTCCAGCCTGAAGCCATCTCTGTCCCCAGCTGCACTCCATTCGGCCCACAACCACCGAATTAGCTCATGAAAACTGTCTCTGGCGTGTGTGGACGCGGCGCCGACAGACAAGAAGCCGAAGCAAGGATGCCGAAGCCAAATAACCGAATAGAAACAAGGCTGAATCGCCAATGGACCATGGTCGGGGGGCGGGACTTGTCAGCGATTGGTCCAGACCCCCGCGTCATTCACATCGCGGATGGTGGGCGTGGGAGATAGGAGGCTGTCCCGAGGAATGCACACATTGGGCCGCTTTCGACTTGGTAATTGGGTTCAGACTGCCCAGTCACCGTTGTAATACATGATATACATTTATACATGGTTATTAACTGGAGTATATCACGTATTACATGTATGAATCGTTCTTACATTCGGGAACATGATTAATTACCTGGTGGCATTATTTCCCTGTCATAACGGCCTTTGTTTTAGCTGGTAATTACGTCTATTCCATCCCTCCTTCGCAAAGATGTGGAATTTCAATTTGAGCGCACTTGTTTGAATAGTTGCAAGTGGGAAGTCCAGCGTCTCTCCTGCGCGCGCAATACACGGAAGCCGATGGGATATGACACAAAACTGTCACACCAAAGATAGACAAACGTGCGGAGTCAACTCAGTGAAGAGGCAGATTCTGGAAAGAGGAAGGATGGGTGGCGTATCGGGGGTCGCACTCTGAAGAATGGTTCTCGGACGAAACGTTACGCATTCTTCCTTCCAGAGATGCCGCCTGTTTTTGTGCGTGGGGGATGGGAGTTTGGGTGTGTACCGGCAACACCGAGAACGGTAAACAAATAAACCGTCTGTCCCGCTGCCGATTGTGGAATCACCCTGGTGTAGTGTGAATATCCGGGTCGTCGGGAGGGGGGTGAGGTTGTCACCCTATTCAGCGAGGTTGAGGTCCGATGGCGGTGGCACGCGTGTCTGTGACTGCGGGACGCTCCGTGGGTAGAAGAAGAGAGAGAAGGAGGAGAGAATGGGAGATAAAAGGGAGAGATAAGAGGAGGGGGGCGAGGAAAGGGTATGAGAGTGGAGAGAGAGAGAATGGGAGAGAAATTGAGGGGGGAGTAGAGAGAAGGGAGAGAGAGGAGAGGGAGGAGAAGAGTGGAGAGAGAGGAGGAGAGTGTAGGAGAGGACGAGAAGGTGAGGAGTGGAAGAGATGAAGAGCGGGTGAGAGAAAGCGGGATACGGAAGCAGGGTGTTCCATTTTTCCCACACAAGCCATAGGTTAACTGGGCAGTCTGAAACAACAGCACGAGATGAAAGCGGCCGAGGTTGTGACATTCCCGGGACAGCGCCCACTCTCAGGGTCAACAGCGCGTCGGGTGGGGCGGAGGTTTTGGGACAAAGTTCATGCCTTCTCCGTGATGTGATGGACGCGGGGGTTTTGACAAATCGCTGACAAGTCCCACCACCCCCCACTCCCCGGCCAACGTTATGTTTGTTATTGGACTTTTCTGTTGAGAGGCACTCGGCCCTTTGGTCTGTAGCCGCCGCCGCAATTTCGGGTAGGTGGCCGTTTTACACAAACACTCAAGAGCCATTCATAAAACATATAACCATATAACAATTACAGACGGAAAAAAGGCCCTCTCGGCCCTTCCAGTCCGTGCCGACCTTTGGTTTCCCCCTAGTCCCATCTACCTGCACTCAGACCATACCCCTCCATTCCCTTCACGTCCATATACCTAACCACTATACTTTTAAAAAGTTAAAATCGATCCGCCTCCACCACTTTCTGCTGGAAAGCTCTTTCCACACAGCCACCACAGCAAGAAGGATTAACCGTGGCTGAATGTGAGATGTCAGAGAGTAATGGTGGATGGCTGTTGTCAGGTGGAAGCCGGTGACCAGTGGGGTCCTCAGGGATCTGATGTTGGGTCCACCTGTCGTTTGTTTTGTCCATGTACATCAATATCTTGATGATTGGGAGGAAAATTGGATAAGTAAGTATGCAGATGGATACTAAGTTAGGTTTGTTTGTGGATAAGAAGTAAATTTCAAAGTCTACAGAGAGATTTGGGCCATTTGTAAAAGTGGCTGAAAGATGGCAGATGGAGTTTCTAATGCTGTTAAGTTGAAGTGGCTACATCTTGGCCAGGAACAAATCAAAATAGTGGACTACAAGGCAAATGATAGGAATTGAGGTTGCTGTGGAACAGCAGGATCTAGGAATAACTGTGGCATATTCCACTGAAGGTGGAATCGATGTAGATAGGTGGAAAGAAAGCCTTTGCTGTGCTGGCCTTTATAATTCAGAGCATTGAATACAGAGTAGGGTAAGTATTTACATTGTACAAGGCATTGGTTAAGACACACTTCTGGAAGTATGTGTACAATTTTGGTCCGCCTAAATATAGGAAGTATGTCAACAAAAATAGGGAGAGCACAGAGGATAGATATACTATGAATGTTGCCAGGGTTCAAGCACTATATTACAGAGAAAGGTTGAAACAAGATTAGGTCTATATTCATTGGAGCGCCGAAGGTTAAGGGGGACATGATTGAGGTTCTTTAAAAAGAATGGAAAGGGATAGACCAGAGGTTGACGTGGATAAAGCCGTTTCCCAGTCCGAGGGTAGGGAAGAATCAAACAAGAGGGCTGGCTGGCATGATAATTATGGGACAGAAGTTTAGGGGTTTAATGTTGAGGGGGGAACTTCTTTACTCAGAGGGTGGTGGCTGTGTGGAATGAGCTTCCAGTAGAAGTGGTGGAGGCAGGATCGATTTTAACATTTAAATGTAAAGTGGATAGGTATATGGACGTGAAGGGAATGGAGGGGTATGGTCTGAGTGCAGGTAGATGGGACTAGGGGAAAACAAATGGTCGGCACGGACTGGAAGGGCCGAGAGGGCGTGTTTCCGTGCTGTAATTGTTATATGGTTATATGGTTATATGTTTAAAATAGTTGTGCAAGGACGCACCCCATCCAACCTGACAGAGCTTGAGAGGACATGCAGAGAAGAATTGGAGCAATTACCCAAATACGGGTGTGTCAAGCTTGTAGCGTCATGCGCAAGGAGACTTGAAGCTCTAATCGATGCCAAAGGTGCCTCAACAAAGTACTGAGTAGAGAGTTTGAATACATATGTAAATGTGATATTTCAGTTATTTTTGTTATTATTTCGCAAAAATGTCCAAGACCTGTTTTCATTGTTTTATTATGGGGTGTTGTGTGTAGATTGAGAATACAAAATGAATGTAATCAATTACAGAATAAAGCAGTAACGTAACAATATGAGGAAAAAGTGAAAGGGTCTGAATACATTCTGAATGCACTGTACACAGATTGTTGATGATGTGCACGGCCATGGTGAGGCAACACGCCATTTCTATGCTGTGTAACCGTTTCATATTTCCCCCCTCAGAGGGCTGAAATCTCAATGAAAACGAAAGCAAATGTTCAGAAACAGACATTGAAAGAAACAACTCGCATACATATAAAAATGTTATGTTTTTGTTGCTGAGTTTCCTACATCAGTACAATCATCAGTCAACCATTTGTTTCAAATAGAAACAAAGAAAATAGGTGCAGGAGGAGGCCATTCGGCCCATCTTGCCAGGACCGCCATTCATTGTGATCATGACAGACAGTCCCCAATCAATAACCCGTACCTACCTTCTCCCCAAATCCCTTGATTCCTCTAACACCTAGAACTATATCTAACTCTCTCTTACATTCATTCAGTGATTTGGCCTCCACTGCGGCAGGGATTTCCACAAATTTGCAACTTTCTGGGTGAAAAAGTTCTTTGTCACCTCTGCCTTAAATGGCCTCCCCTTTAGTCAAAGACTGTGGCCCCTGGTTACGGACTCGCCCCACATTGGGAACATTTTTGGTGCATCTAGATTGTTCAGTCCTTCTGTAATGTTCTATATTTCTGTAAATATCCCCTCATCCTTCTGAACTCCAACGATTACAAGCCTGCTATCCCACGTACCAATCTCGTGAACCTACGCTGCACTGCCTCAATCACAATGCTGTCCGCCCTCAAATTAAGAGACCAAAACAGACCTCAATACTCCAGATGTGGTCTTACCCGATCCCTATTCACCTGCAGAAGAACCTCTTTAAACCTACACTGAAATCCTCTTGTTATGAAGGCCAACATTCTATTAGCTTTCTGCACTGCCTGATGTACCAGTACGCCAGCTTTCATTGACTGCTGTACAAGGACACACAGGTCTCGCTGTACCTACCCATTACCTAACCTAACCCCATTGCGATAATAATGTGCCCTCTTGTTTTTGCCGCTAAAGTGGATAATCTCACATTTATCTATATTGTACTGCGTCTGCCACGCATCCGCCCACTCACTCAACTTAGAAACAGAGAAACATAGAAACATAGAAAATAGATGCAGGAGAAGGGCATTCGGCTCTTCGAGCCTGCACCGCCATTCATTATGATTATGGCTGATCATTCAACTCAGTGTTCTGTACCTGGCTTCTCTCCATACCCCCTGATCCCTTTAGCCACAAGGGCTGATCTATCTCACTCATAAATATAGCCAATGAACTGGCCTCAACTACCTTCTGTGGCAGAGCATTCCACAGATTCACCACTCTCCTGACTCACCACTCACCACAACCTGTCCTGGTCACCCTGCAACCTGCTAACATCCTCTTATTATTTACCACCGCCACCCATCTTCGTGTCATCCGCAAATTGATAGTGTTCCTCCTAATTCCCTCTTCCAAATCATTAATACATATATGGTGAAAAGTTGCGGCCCCAACACCGCTCCTTGCGGCACTCCACTCGCCATTGCCTGCCATTCTGAAACGGACCCGTTCACTCCCACTCTTTGCTTCCTGTCTGCCAAACAATTTTCGATCCACTTCAAAACCCTCGTCCCAATATCTTGTGCTCTAATTTCAGTCACCAGTCTCCCGTGCGGGACCTTTTCAAAGGCTTTCTGAAAGTCCAGATACACTACAGCCACTGGCTCCCCTTCATCCATTTTACGTCTCACATCCTCAAAAGAAAACATTTTTAGATTAACGTTCGCTAATCTTTGAGTTTCCAGTTTCTATCCTGCGTTTTGAATTATCTCCCAGCATATAATTTAGTATTGTCATGTTTGGGTTGATAACCTTGCAAATTAAATAATAATATATCTATAAAATCAGGTTCTGGTATTAAAATAAATGAATTATCCCCTGAATTCTAGAAGCATTATCGATGAGCCGTTATGAAATAAGTTTTCGTATTATTGTTTGAAAATTTAACGAAGAGGTAATCGGGTATGCAGTTTATCAACAGAGCTGCCCATTAAATTAAAATATATATTTCACTCCATTCTTCAGCTCCTCTCTGAATTTCCTCTGTGTCAGTGCATAGATGCACGTGTTGGTACAGGTACTGAGGAACTGCAACATAAAGCCAAATTGCTGCACTATATACATCGGCGTGCTGAAGTATCTGTCTTCGTAGGTATAATTTACTAACCGGTCTATAATTGCTAGGTTTATTCTTTGAACCCTTTTTAAAACATGGAACAACATGCGCAGTACGCCAATCCTCCGGCACTATTCCCATTTCTAATGACATTTGAAATATATCTGTCATAGCTCCTGCTATTTCTAACCTAACTTCCCTCAATGTCCTAGGGAATATCCTATCAGGACCTGGAGATTTATCCACTTTTATATTTTTCAAAAGCGTCAGTACTTCCTCCTCTTTGAATCTCATAGTTTCCATAGCTACTCTACTTTTTTTCCTTACTTCGCATACTTCAATATCCTTCTCCTTGGTGAATACCGAAGAAAAGAAAGTGTTCAATATCTCCCCATCTCTTTTGGCTCTGCATATAGCTGTCCATTCTGTCTCTCTAATGGTCCAATTTTATCTCTCGTTATCCTTTTGCTATTAATATAGCTGTAGAAACCATTTGGATTTACTTTCTCCTTTCTTGCCAAAGCAAACTAATATCTTCTTTTAGCCTTCCTAATTCATTTCTTAAGATTCTTTTTACATTCTTTATACTCCTCTAGCACCTCATTTACTCCATACCTCCTATAATTATTGTAGATATCTCTCTTTTTTCGAAACAAGTGTCCAATTTCCCTTGTAAACCATGGCTCTTTCCAATTTTTACTATTTCCATTCACCCCAACATAAAGATTCTGTACTCTTACAATTTCCCATTTAAATGTCCTCCATTTCTCTTCTACACCCTTCCCATAAAACAGAGGGTCCCAATTCACTCCTTTTAAATCCTTATGCATTCCCTCAAAGTTTGCCTTTCTTCAATCAAAAATCTCCACCCTAGGTCCAGTTCTGACTCTCTCCATAATTATATTGAAATTAATGTTATTGTGATCACTGGTCCCGAAGTGCTCACCATCGCATACCTCCGTCACCTGACCTGCCTCATTTCCTAACAGGAGGTCCAGCACTGCCCCGTTTCTGGTCGAAAAACTGCTGCCAAAAAAACTATCCTGCACACATTTTACAAACTCCAAACCATCCAGCCCATTTACCGAATGTGTTCCCAGTCTTTTTTTGGAAAATTGAAATCTCCCACAATCACTACCTTGTGCTTAATACTAATATCTGCTATCTCCTTACATATTTGCTCTTCCAATCTCAATCCCCATTTGGCGGTCTATAATACACCCCTAAAAGTGTTGCTACACCGTTCCCACTTCTCAGTTCCACACAAATAGCCTCCCTAGACGAGCCCTCTAATCTATCCTGCCAAAGCACTGCTGTAATATCCTCTCTGACAAGCAATGCAACACCTCCATCTCTGGTCCCTCCAATTCTATCACACCTGAAGCAACGAACACGTGGAATATTTAGTTTCCAATCACAGCCGTCCAGCAACCATGTTTCACTGATTGCCACAACATCATATTTCCAAGTGTCAATCCAGGCTCTAAGTTCATCCACCTTACTTACAAAGCTCCTAGCATTAAAATATACATATTTTATAAACCCACCATCCCTTATTCTCTGTCTATTATTTTTTTCCTCTTTCTCGCCTACATTTTGGGTCCGAGTGCTTCCCTTCTCTGCCTCTTGCCCCACACCCTGTCCCCTAGCCCCCTCTACCTGAGTCCCTCCCCCCAGCCTTTCTAGTTTAAAGTCTCCCCAGTAGCCTTTGCAAATCTCCCTGCCAGGATATTGGTCCCCCTCGGGTTCAAGTGCAACCCGTCCTTTTTGTACAGATCATGCCTTCCCCAAAAGAGGTCCCAGTGATCAAGAAACTTGAATCCCTGCTCACTGCACCAGTCCCTCAGCCATGCATTTATCCTCCACCTCCTTCCATTCCTACTCTCACTGTCACGAGGCACAGGCAGTAATCCTGAAATCGTTACACTTTTGGTCCTTCTTCTTTACTTTCCCCGCATCTCCCTAAATTCTCCCTTCAGGACCTCATCTTTTTTCTTTGTGCTTTAAGTTTGTATACCAATCTCTTGTGTGGGACCTTGTCGAAAGCCTTCTGAAAGTCCAGATACAACACATCCACTGCTTCTCCCTTATCCACTCTACTAGTTACATCCTCAAAAAATTCAATAAGGTTCGTCAGACATGATTTACCCTTCGTAAATCCATGCTGACTTTGTCCAATGATTTCACCACTTTCCAAATGCGCTGCTAAACCATATTTAAAAGTTGACTCTAGCAGTTTCCCCACTACCGATGTTAGACTAACTGGTCTGTAATTACCCGTTTTCTCTCTCCCTCCCTTTTTAAAAAGTGGGGTTACATTAGCTACCCTCCAAACCTCAGGAACTACTCCAGAATCTAAAGAGTTTTGAAAATTTATCACTAAGTCATCTGCTATTTCTGGGGCTACTTCGTTAAGTACCCTGGGATGCAGCCTATCTGGCCCTCGGGATTTATCGGCCTTTAATCCATTCAATTTACCCAACACCACTTTCCGGCTAACCTGGATTTCACTCATTTCCTCCATCACATTTGACCCGCGATCCCCTGCTATTTCCGGCAATTATTTATGTCTTCCTTAGTGAAGACAGAACAAAGTAGTTATTCAATTGGTCTGCCATGTCCTTGTTCCCCATGATCAATTCACCAGTTTCTGACTGCAAGGGACCTACATTTGTTTTAACTAATCTTTTGCGCTTCACATATCGATCAAATCTTTTGCAGTCAGTTTTTATGTTTCCTGCCAGTTTTCTTTCATACTCCATTTTCCCTTTCCTAATCAAGCCCTTTGTCCTCCTCTGTTGGTCTCTGAATTTATCCCAGTCCCCTGGTAGGCTGCTTTTTCTGGCTAATTTTTAGGCTTCATCTTTTTCTTTGATACTATCCCTGATTTCCCCCGTTATCCACGGATGCGCCACCTTTCCTGATGTATTATTTTATTTATTGTCCAATCAGCCATGATCACTGTAATAATGATTGGACTAAAATCACAGAAAATTTAAAGTAATTAATACTAACAAAATCATAGAGGTAGGTAGCAAATCGATTAAAATAAACACCGCTTTGAAAAACAAATGTGACACAATCATAGAGATAGATGGCAAACGGTTAATAAAGTATAAAAATGTACGGGGCGTTAACAGATCCGAGAAGCTATACTTCCTCTCCTTCTTGGGTGTTTGAACTGATGTTCCTGTGAAATGCACAACGGATCAGCTCTAAACACTGTTGGAAGAAAATTCAAACTGTTTTTGACAGGAGATAAAGAGAAACATCAGAGACAGTTTTTTTTTGAAAGTAGCTAATTGTTTGATTTATCATTTTTAAGGGTGTATCAATGAGAATTGGTCACCTATGTCAATGGAACATGGAATGACGCTGACGAAGGCAACACATCGGCAACATTCGAAACAGGGTTACGTCAAATCAAAAAATGGTGATTACATTGTCATTTTATGGCTATCAAGGCACATTTGGTCTATTCATTGGACAATTGAATTGCGTCATTCCTTGTGGTCCTCGCGCTTAAATAATCTAAACATGGTTGTGGGTGAACAATTATGATTCCGTGAGTTGGGGGATGCCAACGGTGTGGAAGATTCGCTTCAAGTGAGCGTTCAGAAAAAAGAGGCAATTTTTCCGCTCCCTCGCTGGTTCCCGTAATTCAGGGTCCAGTTGTGCCCGTCACCACAGATGGGCAGTGTGTAAGAAAGAATTGCAGATGCTGGTAAAATCGAAGGTGGACACAAAATGCAGGAGAATATCAGGGGAGAGGCAGCATCTAACGAGAGAAGAAATTGGCAACGTTTAGACTGAAGAAGGGTCTCAACCCGAAATTTCGCCTATTCAATGTCTTCATAACTGCTGCCTGACCCGCTGAGTTTCTCCAGTATTTTGTCTCAACCACAGATGGGAACCCGGGTACAAAGCGGGCTCAACAGTGGAAATTACTCAGATGCGAAATAACATTCGCTTCAGGGTCGAATGCATTGACACCCTTTGACAGAAGGCGATATTGGAGCTGATTACCGACTGTTCGCTTTGTATGCATGCAAACATATTCCAGGGATTGGGCGGTGTATATTTCCTTTCTTTTCTGAGACAGTTGATATATTTCGATTTGTAAACGTATTGAACATATTACCTACATTCCCACATAGAGACAATAGCATAGGTCTCAGTTTATAATACTAAGTTAACATATTTCATTTAAATGACACTTAAAATAAATATTCCGTACGAAAGAACTGGACGTCAGCACACATCCAGTATTCAAAGACATTCAACGCCCAGGCATCGCCGTGATCGCACTGCAACCATCGGGGATCCGTGCAGGCGGCTGAAAACTGTGACCTCTGGGTTCCAGAACATCTTTATCCATCGGTCATTGAAATTTTGCACGACTCTCCACAACTCTTAATGCAAATATAGTTGGCATTATACTAAGATACATCCAAACCAATAGCAGTCATATCGACTATCTTACCAGGAATACCGACTGCTAGCTGAAATAACCATGGGGTTGGCAACGTCCCAAATACGTGCGTAAATTGGTAAACCTGGTTCCATTTCCGTCGTTTGCCTAAAGCAGATGCGGGAAATGTTCCAGTGGCCCACATGCGCGTGATGA
Source organism: Okamejei kenojei (assembly GCA_035221665.1). Classification (NCBI taxonomy): domain Eukaryota; kingdom Metazoa; phylum Chordata; class Chondrichthyes; order Rajiformes; family Rajidae; genus Okamejei; species Okamejei kenojei. The sequence continues at coordinate 14,697 of JAVHYY010000128.1, forward strand.
AACAGCTGTGTTTCAATACAACATTAATCGGACACAAGGCGGTTATGTATCAAGGCAGTATTGCATTGACCCAATTATTTTCAGCTGTCCTCAGGCGTAGACGCATTACAAACAGTCCATATGAACAATTTTTATTCACTGTGTTACTGTGGCATATGCGTAACCCTTCCACGACGTGCTTGAGTATTAGAACTGTCAGTCGATGCATACACATTATTTTGCGTTTGGATACATTTTAAATTCGCTTTTTTTAACGAAATTTGAACCGTTTGAATAAGAGATTTCCTTTACCTTGATTTCTTTAAATTAAAATATCTTTCCCAATCAAATTAGTGGCAACAAAAGTGCATGCAGGATGAAGCGTGATTAACATCGCAGGTTAACAGATTGATTCGCCTTTTTAGTGGGGCTACTTTATCTGCCGTCATGGATTTCAGATTATCATTAGTACTTCAAATGATAGCAGGATGAGGCTGAGATTGAAATATTAACTATTTCGTATCACTGTCCGACTTTTCATCGCAGTAAATCCAAAACCAATCGCAAAACTGCCTGAGATACCACACATAGTCAACCGGCTTCGAGGAAGCTGAATTCCTTGTGTACATCGATTGGGAATAGTACTTCCTTTGCCTGAAATTGATTATTAGGCCAGAAACATGCAGCTTTGCCATTGAATGTCTCAACAAATTTACCAGCATCTGCAGATCTTTCTTACACACTACCCATCTGTGGTGACGGGCACAACTCGACCTAGAATTACGGGAACCAGCGAGGGAGCGGAAAACATGCCTATTTTTTTCTGAACGCTAAATTGAAGAGAATCTTCCACTCCGTTGGCATCCCCAACAAACGGAATTATTATTGTTGAACCTCAAGCACGTTTAAATTATTTAAGCGCAATGAGAATCAGGAGCTACCCCAATTCTATTGTCCAAAGAAATAGACCAAATGTACATTGATTGCCAGGGGAGGCGGATATTTATATAACAACTATTTTGTATGACTGTCCGACTCGTCATCGCAGTAAATCCAAAATCAATCGCAAAACTACCCCCGATACCCCACATAGTCAACCGGCTTCGAGGAAGCTGAATTATTTGTGCACATAAATAGGGAATAGTAATTTATTTGCCTGAAATTGAGTATTCGGCCAGAAACATGGGACTTTGCCATTGCATGTCATAACCAATTTACTCGCACGCAACACCATTGATTTAACCATTAATTTGTAATATTTATTTTGTTGTCTTCATTTGTCAAGAGGCTTCGATTGTGTCTAAATTTTGCCATGTCATTCCGTTTTGGAGCACAACTTTTCAAAATAACACCCCCCCCCCCCCCCCCCCCCCCCTCCCTTAATCTCCCAAACCAACGAGCTTCTCCGCCACACATGACTACAGATATACGACGATTTATTATTTTTATGTTTGCTTATGATTGATGTAAGAACGTCTTGAAATTATGCAACAAAATAGGCAGCTTTCTATCCCAAGTGTTTGGGAATGCATGGTGGGAATAGAGTCCAACAGTGCAGTTAATCTAACGGTCAGATTAGGAAAGGTCGTAAATGGATTAAGGATGGATTATATTACAAGCCATACCCAGCTGTCGAAAAGATGAACAGAGGTACTTTAAATCAACTGAGAGCAATATTTCAGATGACAAGCATATAATAGCACCCGGCGTGTAACAGTTTTCACGTAGAGGATTGTGAGTATATGGAGCAAACTGCCAGAGGTGTTAAATAAGGCAGGTACTATGACAACATTGAAAAGGCATTCCGACAGGTTCATGGGGAGGACATTTTTACAGGGATATTATCCACAGGCAGGCACGTGAGACTCGTGTAAATGTGGCATCTTTGTCGGCATGTGCAAGTTGTGCCAATACGCCTGCTTCCATGAACATATCTATGACTCTATGACATCATGATATAAGAAAAATCGCGCTTGACACCCCCATATGCAAGAGCAGTACGTAAATCGGTTTATATGGGCGAATTATGAGGGATCTGAAAATTGAAAGCTGATCAATAATGAACTAATTCAAAAGTGTAAAAAAGCTATACATTATTTTTTTCAGTGAAATATATTGGTTCTCTCAGAGTGTTTCTCGGAGTACCATGTACTGAGTGGCTATAGTTACCCAACTACAATATCCACAATTTGATATCAACTCCGGATTTGCAACCCGGCCGTCACCTGAGATCGCTGTCTATAGCTTGAACAGTTGATCGGATATGCCAGCATAAACACAAAACTCTGCAGTATCTCAGCGGGACAGGCAGCGTGGCTGGACGGAAGGAACGAATGACGTTTCGAATGGAGACCCTTCTTCAGACCAAAATATGCCAGGATGTTCAGAGAACGTGTGTTCTAAGAGTTGTTTCGTGCCCAATGCTAAATATTTATTACTGCAGTAGGTGTGTAAACACAGAATTTATTTTCATTCGTTTTGTTGATTCTCTGCTATGGTTGCGAATATGTGTAATGCTTTTTCATATTCACTATGGATTTCAGCCAGTCACAATACAACGTTCCGCATGGTAGGCTGCTCTGGAAGTTTATATCCCATGGGATGCAGAAGAGATAGCTGATTGAATAGAAATTGGTTTCATGGAATGAAGTTAAGGGTGATGTTGGAAGGTGAAATTTGCCTTTCGGTTTGGAGGCTTGTGACTAGTGATGTACCTCAGCTTTCGGAGCTGGGCTCATTGCTGCGTGCCATCGATACGAATGATTTGGATGACAACGTCCATTGAATTAACAGCAAGTTTGCAGGTGACACAAATGTGGGTAGCT